>APFE030607818.1:7675-25366 GCA_000404065.3 Pinus taeda | reverse complement strand
AGACCATTTGTCGTGCATCGAAACAGGGGAAGAGCCCACTAATTTGGAAGAAAGATTGCCTAACGCACAACTATTTGCAGTACGCATTGTGGATGGCCATTTTGAGGATATCATACACTTCCTAATGAAAGGAATTGCCGCAAAAGGCTACACTGTCCAATAGAAGAAGGAGTTAGTGGTGCGCGCGGCATATTTTTCTGTCATTGTTGGGCATCTATACAAAATGGGGTATGATGAGATATTGCGATGATATGTACCTGAGTTTGAAAGAATCAGCATCCTTGCAGATGCTCATGGGGATGTTGCGGGAGGACATTATGCAGGGAGAGCAACTGCATGGAAGATTCTATGCATAGGTTTCTGGTGGCCAACCCTCCATCAAGGTGCAAAGTCATACTACAAAGTGTGTGATGTGTGTCAAAGGACTAGTAGACCATCATGGAGGGATGAGATGCCTCTGAATCCACATATGAAATTACAACCCTTTGAGAAATGCATGATAGATTTTGTAGGACCCATTCAACCCCAAGGAAATATGGGAGCAAGGTACATTATCACTACAATGGAGTATTTGACTCGATGGGAGGAGGCACAACATGTAAAGGATTGTATAGGCGTGACTACTATAAAGTTCCTCTTTGAGTATGTACTAACGCGATTTGGTTGTCCAAAGATTTTGATGAGTGATTGTGGTATGCACTTTTTGAATGATACGATCAGCATGCTAATGGAGTAATTTCAGGTATATCACCAAAAGAGCATGCCTTATCACCTGCAGGCTAACGAGATGGTGGAAGCATCCAATAAATTGTTGGAGAACACGTTGACCAAGGTTTTCAATGCTTAGCAAAGTGATTGGGACCCACGCATACTTGTTGTACTATGGGCCTATCAAACGACCTGCAAGAAGTTGACTGGAAAACTCCCTTTAGGCTTGTCTATCGTGTTGAAGAAATAATTCCTATGGAATATATTGTGCCTACTTTGCGCATAGCAGCACTCACGGTATAATGGATCATGGAGCCATGGAGGAGAGGCTTGCGTAGTTGGCTGAGCTTGAGGAAGAGATATTTCTAGATGGATTTCACAAATAGGTCCAGAAGAAGCACAAAAAAGCATGGCATGATAGACACATTAAGCTACACACCTTTAAGGTAAATGACCTGGTTTTGTTATATGACAACAGGTCTGATAAAATTCCAGGGAAGTTTAGGATGCATTGGTTAGTGTCCTATGTCATTAAGGAGATCTCCAATAACGGAGTGGTACAACTGGTCAAATTGAATGAAGATCCCTTCCCAAGAAAGGTGAATGGTAGTCAATTGAAGCCATACATCAACGATCTAGCCATGTGATTACATGAAGGTAGCATAGTCTTAGCACTCTAGGAAGATGAAAGGAGGCATAGGACTATAAAATACATTTCCCGGGTTGGAGAGTTTCACAATTGGATGACTGTGCAAAGCAAGGAAGTGTCACAGGGTTTGTGGCAGCACAAATGGAGGTGCGCTAGGAGAAATTGCACAGGTAGGCTAGAAAGTGACCGTGAAAGTCATTGTTCATGATTTGATGGTAGAAATGTGGCCAAATGGAGTAGGCAGCCACATTTAAGATGAAATTGATTGGTCAGATCCTTGAAGATGTGCCGCCAATATGGAATTAATGAACTGAATTTGCAAGGAATAGTTGGATTTGAATTCAAAATGCCCTATAAATTACAAATGATTGTCCAGCAAAAAACACTTGGCATTTTGAGAATTGAGTTGTTGAGCTCTCAAAAGCACATGAATCGCGAGCACTCCGAACTTCTGATATATAATAAAGTATTTGAGACATTTCCAAAGGAGACACATGAGTTCTTGCATAACATCATGTTGGCACCCATAGAAGCTATAAATACCAAAGTAGAAGAGTCAGTGCCAGAAATGGAGATGGAGGCAGAGGAAGTTGCTCCAGAAGTGGTCAAAGTATTAGAAAAAGTCCTTAAATCAACAAGAACATCGAGACCAAAGCCCACCCCAACCAAGGAGAGTGTGAGGGATAAGAAGGGAAAGCAACCCGAAATACTAGTGTGCGCATCGCCAAGAAGAAATCCACCAAAGCCTACTGCGCAGGAGAAGGGAAAAGCCATCAATTTGGAGCTAGAGGAGGAAGAAATTGAATACATCCTAATGGACGATGAGGATGTGGGAGTAGAGGTGGAAGAGGTTGAAGCCTAGGGTGCTGACCCTATCACTCGATTTCATGAGTATGTCCCTCCATGTAAGGGAAAGACCAAGGTGTCGAAAGACATTGATGAGAGAAAGACCCCCTCGCAAACCCCTCTGTTGTCAAATGAGATTGTTTCTTAAGGACTACACTTGGTGCAGGATTCGTTGTTAAAACTTGAAGACTGGGACTTGGCTGATCATGAGAAGTTCCCACACCTAGTGACCAAGAAACTAATGCACCACACCATCGATACAACCACTAGAATGACCAAATTGGAGCCACAAAGGTGGCTCAGAGGAGTAGAAAAGGCAAGGTTGCTCAACCTACTTTGGGTACCACACTACAACCGCACCCCGGTTACAGTATTGGTCATCAAGCAGCTGCTATGCTTGGTGCATGATGGGTGTCTATGGTTGGAGGAGCCAATACCCATCATTGACAAGTTGATCCACATGAACACGCAATTGCCTTACACATGAGAGAATCCAGCCATGATATTTGGCAGAAAAGGCGGTGAGCAAGCCCTCATGGAATCCATGAAAGAAAATTTTAAAATGGTGAAGAAGCCATGTGGATATGACATATCCAGCATCTGTGACCCCGTCGTAAAGGTAGCTACATAGATTCTAGCAGGAAAAGTGATGAGGAAGTGTCATGTCGATCAAGTGCTGAAGCTTGTCGTCACACTAGCAGCCCAGTGTGCCAAAGGAGTCCAGTTCAACTTGTAGGACTACCTTTGTGGAGAGTTCCTAGTGAACTGCCATGAGGCACAGGAGCTCAGCAAGACATTCCACTATGTGTGGCTATTGCTGTCAATTGTGCTGGGAGCATGGGAGCTACCAGAGGACTGTCAATTCCCTTCGGTCACGCCACGCCTATGAGAAACAGTGAAGTCTGCTTCCCTATGGGCGACCGAGGATGCGCAGTGCATCAAGGGTTGCAAGATCTTCTGGGTCTTGATGGAGATGAACATCCACATGGCCATCAATCGCAAGCCATGATTTTTGCCTACAGTGTATGCCAACCTGCAGGTCTATGCAAAATTTAAAGCAGACTTTCATCATGTGTCCATTAGGGCGTAGAAGGACCCTGCATAGAAATGGTATGTCTTGCCTTATCTAGCGACATATGATGCCATTGATGCAGTACTTGATCAATGGCCGGTAGAGTGGTGCGCTACAACAGACTTGGTGGTGGGAGGGTGCAAGTCTACCGCACAAAGGAAGAAGGAGGAGGCCAAGCTAAAGATGACTCAGCTAGCCAAAAGGATATAGGAGGCTGCTGACAAGGCCCAGGCGAAGCACGATGCCGCACAATAAACAACGAAGTAGACAAGTGGGATAGAGCGAGGCTCTAACAAAGGCAGGAGGTCGCCTTCACCTGAGAGAGAGGAGGTGACGGATAAGAAGACCGAGAAGCACGGTGCAGACCCACAAGTGACGTCCACCTGCATCAAGCCTCCATGGGAGAAGGAGAAGGAGGGTCCAGGAAGAAATCAAAGGCTACTAAGACATCACTGGACCCTATCATGCTAACAGAGGGCAATTTGCATGACATTAGTGACACGGTGTGGGATGTCACCGCGGAGGCCCTATAATAGTTTGAGCAATAGTAACAACTAATATTGGGGGCTATCCAGGCACGTCTGCAAGAGATTCAGACCCATACAACATAGGCTAGAACAATTTATACTAGCCTTGCTATCAACACTTCAGAAGCTACTGATATGTTGCATGCGAAGGCCTCCAGTGTGATAGTGCTACCTGATGGAGCACTGACCACAGAGAATGAAGTTGATAGGCCCACTGTCAGTGCCCTAAAGGGAGTAGGTTTGAATCTAGTAGCGCTCCTGGGTGAAGTGATCCACCTCTTATAGGATGGAGTGATTTCAGAGTTGAGGGCCCATGAGCATCACACCCTCCAAGTGATCAATGAACAACGGAACAACAATGAATAGATGGCACTACAACGATACTTTTCCATTGCTTCTATGACCGAGGTGACCAATCAGAATAAGCACATTATGCAGGTCGTCGAGGAGGCATGCCGAATGGTCTCGGAGTTGGCCATTCTTGAGGAGGAGCCAGTTGAGGTGCACATCCATAAGATGGCTACGGGGGTGCATGACACTCATACTGAGATGGTGAAGATTTAG
Source organism: Pinus taeda (assembly GCA_000404065.3). Classification (NCBI taxonomy): domain Eukaryota; kingdom Viridiplantae; phylum Streptophyta; class Pinopsida; order Pinales; family Pinaceae; genus Pinus; species Pinus taeda. Next base: position 21,000 of record APFE030607818.1, on the reverse strand, counting down.
TTGGAGTTGAACCTACAGATCACAGAGTTACAGTTGAAGGCCTAGCCTTTAACTCCACCAGAAGTAAAGGATCAGCAGGTGCTGCTGTCATAGAAGTACTAGCGATGGTGGATAGCATAGTAGTAGTTTGCACGCAACTTTTTAAGTAGTCATTTGAGGTCCTGACAAGCTTGCTGGAGGACCCCAGTGTTAAGTGACTAGAGACAAAAGTGCGCGACCTACAAGAGTGCTATGATGAGGTCAAGGGTACAACACGAACCGTCGTGCTAACACAAAGGCTAGCAAATCTTTAGGAAGCGAAGTAGCTGAAAGAACAAGTGGATGTAGCGCTACACAAGGAAGGAGTGCTAAAGGCATGATTGAAGCCTTAGCTAGATGAGGTTTACATGGTGATAGGCTCTATTGAAGGAAGCTTACGACTCTGCAAGCAACTCAGCAAAAGCTTCAGGCTGACAGTTCAGGAGCAGTGATCGAGCAGATGGTCGAAGATGTGAAGCAGGCGGTAGCTTAGTGCATTGCTGAGGCTGCACTCATACGAGTCGAGCTGGAAGGTCTTCATGTTAAGATATTTGCACCTGCCGAGTGACTCGAGGGTGAGTCACGATGTTTGTGTTGGGGGCTTGTTGGGAACATGATCCCCCAAGGATAGTTTTGGGGCTAAAAGTCCATGTTTTGGTTCGAATTTTGTAATAAACTTGTAAAGGCTCCAATTTTTGTGGTCGTGGAGCACGAAGGTGTCATGAGTCATAAAGGGTTGTCCACCCTTATTTTTGTAAAGTAAAGTCAGTTTTAAAAGATCTACCCATGGTCTGCGAACCATAGGATTGTATAAAAAGAGCTAAGTAAGTAAGCTCTAAGTAGCAGAGATAAGTCTTAGAGAGTCATAGCCTTGAAGTAAGAAGTATAAGTTTTGGGTCGTAGCATAGGTAGAGGCTCTGCAGTTGAGTGCGCATAGGCCTAGGATGGAAGTCCATAGTTGAGTGCGCGAACCCCTGCAGCTATGTGTACAGGTCTGATAGAGTCTATAATCACTTGAATATATCAATAAAGAGAAGTATTCTACAAATTCTATGTCTTTGTTCCGATTAATGCATCTTGTCATGTTGTGTATGAATTTCATTTATAATGCTTATATTATACGTGAATGTATGTAATTACATTGGATAACTGAATGCAAATAATGATATCTATTTACGAGATGTTAATTGTGATTATCTAATAAGATAAGTAAGATTCTTAAGATAACTTGACAATTTGTGTAATACAGTGCCTTGGCAGCGTGAAAGTATTTGAACCAAAGGTTAGGGCTACGTGAAGGTCAGTCGTACCCTTTTACAGAGGTATCAAAGGGATAAAACAACATCATGACCATCTCAAGGTGCAGAAACTTGGTTCCCGCATCCCACCATACTACTTTGGGTTAGACTTCAGTCCGTGCTCCACGGGTTGATGCTGAAAGGGCCAGTGGTGTACGGATTTGTTTGGCTAACTAATGCTGAACCTAGGTTAGGCCCCAACAAGCCAACAAATGGTGGCGGTGATGAAGGGTAGAGCACTTCATTCTAGGTAAAGAGGTACAAAGAACAGAAGAAGGAGGGGCCCCAGAAGAATTCAAGGCTACTAAGCAACCATTGAATCTCATTACACTGATGAAGGGTGATCTCGACGAGATCGGGAAAAAAGTGTGCGGCACCACCGCTAAATTGTTGCAGCAATTTGAGAAACAACACTTACATTCATTAGGTACTATTCAAAAGGATATGCTCAAACTATAGATCCAGATCAACAAAATATGGATGGGTGCAGGTCAGTTGGGCGTTGCACAGACAAGCTTGGCACTAGGGACAAGTCATGTTGTAGAGCTGGTTAGGAAAATGAATCTTAAGAAAGTTACATTGCCAGAAGGATCCATGAGCATGGAATTAGCTGATGATAAGATCATCATTAGTACTCTAAAGAACGTCGGCCTCAACATTGCACTGCTCCCCAATGAATATCTTTACGCGCTACAGATAGTTGTGACAACGGAATTGAGAGCGCAGGAGAAGCATGCTCTTAGTTTAATCAGATAGTACAGGGTGAAAAATGAACAAATGTTTGTTGAGAAGACATAGGCCCTAAAAGAAAGAGATACAATCAAGGAGCAGAATGCCCAGTTGGCTGTAGCATTTGTAGAGGCATGTTGAATAGTGTCGGAGTTGCACATCCTTGAGGAAGCGCAACTAGAGGGCAAGATGTGGAAACTTGTTGCGAGCGTCCACGATGCTAAGGCAAAGGCGGCCAGAGTTTAGTTTGAAATCAACATGAAAATCACAGAGTTGGAACTCAAGTCACAACCTTCCACTCCACCTGAAGTCAGGGAACAATGAGAAGCTACCATCATAGAAGGGATGGCTACGGTGGATGCCACAGTCATGGACTACATAATGTTGTTTTACAAGGCCATGAAAATGGTAACAACCCTATAGGAAGACCCCAACCTATAGCGATTGAATATAGAGATCCGTGAGCTCCAGCAGTAGTACGACGAAGTGAGGGAAATTGCACGCTTCATTTCTATGGCGCAACACTTTGCCAAGTTACAAGAGGCAAAGAAACTTCTTGCACAAGTGGAAGTAGCGCAGAAAAAGGAAGTGGTCCTTAAGGCTAGGTTGGGTCCTTGGTTGGACAAAGCCTACCTAGTCTCAACCAAAATACAGGAAAAGTTGGCAAACTTGAAACTTACACAGCAAAAGATCAAGCAAGTCGGTGAAGTACCAGCCATAGAGCAGCTGATGGAGCAAGTAAAGAAGGAAGCCACGTAGAGCGCGACTGAACTAGCATTGTATAGGTAGAGTTGGGGGATATTCATAGAAAGATCAGTGCACTAGCCAAGTCACTCGAGGGCGAGTCACGACCTTTCTGTTGGGGGCCTAATGGGATGGGGTCCCCTGGGTCATTTTTGGGGAAAAAGCTCAAGATTTGAAGTAAAAATACGTAAATTTTCCACAAATTGTGGTCGCGGAGTATGTAGTTAGTTAAGAGTCAAAAAGTGTTTTTACCCTCCTTTATGTAAACTTAAGTTAGTTTTGGAAGATCTACCCATGGTCCGCGGACCATGGGATTGTATAAATAGGATTTTCTTAGAAAGTCTAAGGAATAATCGATAATGATGAATGTAATGGGTCGATAGAAGGAAGATTGAGAGAGGAGTCTTAGAAGAGGAAAGGTTATGCAGTTGAGTGCGCAGAGGCCTAGAGTTGTGTCCACAAATGAGTGCGCACACCTTTGCAGCTGAGTGTGCAGGGAAGTTTTGAGTCTGTAAGCCTTTACTAAAGATCAATAAAGAATATTGTTGCATAAATTCCTATGTTTTATCTCTTTACTTTTGTTATGTATGAATGCGATATATGTTGTGATGAATAATGTCTTTATGAAATAATGATATATTGATGCACGAATTTACTTGATCCGTCTTATTATCTGAAAGTAATTAATTTTAAGTGATTTCGCAAAGATCATAACACTTTCTGTTAAATTTATTGAACACTTTGAGCAAATACTGATCTAAAGAGAATATATGGTGTGCATAAGTAGATAATTTTCATGTTCAAGGTCCACAAAAGCAAGTCATAGACTTTCATAGAGGTCTAGAGGCCGATTAAGGGAAGTTACAGTGATAAGTTGTAAGGGCTTAGAGTTTTACGCGAAGGAAGATCTAGGTCACAAAAATACATCCCACTGATTTCTGGGTGCGGAAACTTGGTTCCAACATCCCCCCATACTGCTTTGGGTGAGACTTCAATCCACGCACTGTAGAATCATGCCGAAAGGGCCAGTAGTGTAGGGATTTGTTTGGCACAACTAACTTTGAACCTGGGTCAAGACCTACTAAGCCAACACTCCTCGATTGTATGCGATTGTGATCAAAAGAGTCATGTTTCCAATTAATAAGTGATTGTGGTTTAATTAAATAGCCTGCTTGTTTTCAATCGGTCTTAAATTTTTAAAAAATCATAGTTTTGATTTATGATTTCTTATCCATGATTTATCATTTTCTAAGTATAAAAGAAGAATTTGACAACAAAGAAAATGAAGAAGAGAAATTTGTGTAGTGAAAGAAGCAGATCAAATCCACAAAATCTACAAATGCGAGGATCCTATGATCGAAATACAAGGCCAATAAGCCAGAATGGCATTTCAAAAGATTATCTTTGAAAATTGTTTTTTTTTTCTCAAGATTTGGGGGATTCCATTTATTTCCTTAGTGTTGTGCACAAACCTGTTATTTTAAACCCATTTAATGGATCGAATAAAAGGTCCGAAATCTAAGAATGAAATCCTTAGGGGCTTGCATTTTTGTATCTCCAAGTCTGTCTTAATAGACTAGACCGAGTCCAGAATTTGAAAAAGAAAGTCTCTGAGGCTTGCATTATTTTACCTCTTAGTCTTTTTAATAGAATGAGAGGATCTGGATTATTTTTCTTTTACTTAAATAAGCTTCAGCTAGTTGCATTTTTAAACTTTTGGAGAGCTTTGAGATGAAGAAAAAGAATCGAGACTATGAATTTTACAAAAATGAGTGTGCTACATTGGGTATTAACACAATTCAACATCATCTCATTTCTGAATATGTCAGTGTTGTAATTTTTCAATATATCTAGCAGCAAATTGTTATTTTATTTGGATGGCGATATATGCTTTAACAATTCTTTTAATTAATTATTTAATTAAAATAATGAACTTAAAATTTCATTTCTTTTAGTATATGATTAATTTTTATTACCATGTACTAAAGACAACCATTTTAGATTGCATTCAAATAACAAGTAAACCAAATAAGCAAATAGTTTTTTATATGCATATACCTTAGGTACTGAATATAATTCTATCAAACACTTATGTAACTATTTACTAAGTGCTTGATGGTTAGCATTTAGATTATCAAGGAGTCAAATCTCGAGAGCTATCTCCTTGATCTAATTTATTCATTTTTACTTCAATTCCTTAATATTTTCTTTTAGTAAATCAGCTCTCGATTGGGAGAAGGATTCTTCTTTCTTTCAATCAAGATATGATCTGAAAATGGGGCACTTAGGCTTCTTGTCTAAATTACAAGAACCTCTCCCATTTCCAAAGATTAAATATTCCCAAGTCTTTATGATTAACCAATGCAGAATTAAATATGTGCTTGAAAATAAGGTGTATGCTTATGTTTGTTTAAATTTTTTATGTGTTGTAAATTGATTTGCTTAAATTGATATAAAACATATAACAGTGAAACAATGCAGAAAATGAGCATCACACATAAGGCAACAAGTTTAATACAATGTTCACCCAAAACTCTTGGGCTACGTCTCCTTGAGCTCTAGTCAACTCAACTAGGCTCTCTGGGATTATGGTCTAAGTTCTTTTGCAAGCCCCGTGCTCAACTCCACTCGTTTACAGAGAAAACAATGGGTTTAGAACACCATCTTATCCCCTGCCTGTGAAGCTTTCAACTTTCTAGCTCTAGGCTCTTGCTCTGGCTCTCGGCTCTGGCTCTGGCTCTGGCTCTGGCTCTTGGCTCTAGCTCATGGCTCTAGCTCTTGGCTCTGGCTCTTGCTCTAGCTCTGGCTCTGGCTTTGGATTTTTGCAACCTTCAGCTGTCTGGGTTTTCACTTGACCTCCAAGTGACCCCAATGACTCCCTCAGCTGCTCTACACAGTAGATTTTTTCTCCCTTGCTTCTGCCTCTCAATTGCCCTTTTTCTTAATTGAGCTCTCTACCTCCTTTGAGGTACTTTTCAAGCTTTTCGGCTACCCCAGCCATTTCTCTATGATTCATTATCCCTCTGTGGCTCTGTGGCTTCTCTACTCCCTGTCAGTTAGATTTTCCATCTGACTGCAACTCTGTGGCTTGAAAATGCATCATTGCCTATAAAAACACCTTCTTGCAATGTGGCATGATCATCACGAGTGATTATAGAGGTTTCGGGGCCTTATCATAGGCAAAAACCCAAAAATTTGAGAAAATCCCATTACACAAAGATTTATGGAAAATACACTATCGGACGTGTATTTCGAACGTGAAATTCCATTCAAATGCCCCTAAAATCCCTATTGGGTATGCCATTAGGTGTTATATCGCATCCCATAGGCATATTGGGAAAAATCCCAAATACATGGGAAATACGAAATTCAAAATTTATCGAATTTGCCCTATTCTTGCATCGGGTCTGCCTTTGGCTGCTATTGCAATCCCCACCATCAATCTATGGGATCCTCAATCCAACGATCAATATGCGACTTTGGGTGGCTTAAGGTACGAAGGTTACCAGCCTGTAATGGTGGTTTTCCTCTCTCCTCCACCAGCCACATGTCGAACAGTGTGTGGGATCAGGCGGAGCTGGCTCAATACCATTTACCACTTGAGGCCTACCTAAAATATGCCTTTATGGAAATAAAATTTTATAAGTCGCACCTATAATTCCCCTTCAGGTCTGGTTTTATTGATTTCATGTGTTTTGCTTTTTATTTTGGTTTTTACACTGAAAAACGTAATACACAAAAAATCCCTTTTACCAGAACTCAAATTTTATAAACTACGCTTATGAAATCCGTCGGGTCCAACGATCACAAATCATTGATTTAATCATGGCCATCCATTCCTTTCCCAATCTGATGACTGAGATTGCACATTGCAATCACTATTGCATATCACATTACATATGGCCCAGGGGTTTTGTTCATCGCTGATGCTGATCCGCCGATCTGATCATCAGTAATCGGCATATCACATGATTGTAATCGCCAAGTACGAGGTCCCGATATCGCATACATGCCTATCTCCAATCCAATACATCGTATCAGCCAATCAGGGTTTCTTCTACCTCTGCTTAAGTCTGCCTCTTGGACATCCTCCAATGTGATCTCCCTTTATAAGGGTTTTTTGCCCATTTTAGGGGATTTTTCCTCCTTTTCCAAAGAACAAAGGGCATCTTCTTTCTACGATAACTTCTGTATCCTAAGTCCATTTTTGCCCATTCAAGCTGCAGTATATTCAGAATGAAAAGATCTCTACAATGGGGCTATTTCCAGCAACTTCCTTGGACTTTCATTTTCCTCTGTGAGGAACACTTAGACTTAGGAGTCTATCCAAAATCCATTTTGGATCATGCCTTCCCACTAAAAGAACTTTTGGTCTCCAAAAGACTAATATACTAATCTGAGCAGTAAATGAGAGTAACAACACCCTCTTCTTTCAGCCTCCACACACTTGCCTTGCATAGTGCCTCGGAACCAAAGTCTCTGACCACTTTCCTTCCTGGATGTGCTGGTTCTCCTGGGAAGAACTGTCTTCCTTCTTGACCTCATGCAGAACTTCTACTGAGATGCTCACAGAAGGTAGTTTAAACCTTTCTACCTTGATCCTTGATCCAAGGTGGCTCAAACAAAAGTGAATTACATCTGCTTCACAAAAAATTTCATTTCTACCTATTTGAAAAGTTGTCAAGAACAACTGTTAACAACAACAGAAATACAGACAACAAATGGATGGCCTAAACTCCCACGTCATCAAAAGAAACATATTTCACATCTTGTGAACACCTACATTTCTTACATCTACATACAAATGATGGACTAGATAACAAGCCCACGAAACATTCCTTTAAGACAAATGACCCTTCAAGTCAAGTATGTAGAAAAAGACCATTAGGACTCTTTTTCAAAAGATGAAACACTTCATCATTATCTCCATCTTGGAGACCAAGTTAACTTTTCCTAAGTCAACGTGGCATCAAATGCATGTCAAAGCAATCAACCCTGCAAGTTAATTACACATACATGTTTAAATACAAGGAAATTATCAACATCCTGTTTTCATGCATCTCATGCTCATGCATGCATTTTATCCTTCAAATTTCACTCAAGCACACTGTACTTTCCAAGCTAAAATGAAATATAATGTTGTAGCAAGAAATGCAAACAGATGCATCAATAGACATGCAATCTTAATCGAATAAGAACTCTAACCGTTTCTTACCAATCCCTTCCAAAGTTACTACCTTTGTCTGTACATCAGCATGAACATGTGAATCATCCTGAAAAACTTTCCATTTCTGCCGTCTTCTCCTTCCACTTTCTTCAATTTTTGTGGAAGCATTGCTGGATTTAGAGTCCAACACTTTTCAGCAAGATGCCCTTGCTTATGGCAGTAAGTTAACTGCATGTGCATCCTCTTGACAGCATGATTTTCCTTGTCCAGTGGACCTTTGGCTTCTTGCTTCCTTTCCTTCAAAATTTTCCTGTATGTGTCCATTCTCTTCCAACATCTAGAAACATTATGGTTATCCAAACCACAAAAGGAACGTGCAATTCTTTTTCCATATCTATGTGTAAATTTATCATGCTTTACAAAATCAAAAGGAAGATGATAAGAACCATATTTATACCTTTCTCTTTCACCTTTATTTCCTTCATGATGAGGTGAAGTGAATGAAGAAGTGGCTCCCTTTGGAACACCATCAATCTATTCAAGGTTGTTAGAGTCTCCACAACGCTCTGGTTCAAGTGTGTGATTATGAAGACTTGCATCCTGCAAATGATGTTTCAAGCCATTGCATTTCTCTTGAATACAATCTTCACACTCTGCAATGCAACTCCTTCTTGGAGCTATTTCAATGGCCTTCATGGTAGCTTTGGAATTCTTTCCATAAGACTATCCATAGCCAAGACCCAAATACTTAGGCCTTTCCTCAACCATTATTGGTTCACCAATACCCTATGCATGCTTACCCAAGCCCTTTCCCTCATAGCCCATCCTGGACATTAACTTTGAACCTATGCCTCTAGTATGTTTTTCAAAAGAACCAATAAAAGCATCCTTAGAATAATTTGAAGACAAATAGGAAGTATTTACCTCTTCTTCAAGTTGATACTTGACTAAGGCTTCATGGGAAACAAAGAGTTGTGTCTCCAACTCATGCATCCTTCTAAGGTTCATATTTGCAATATGAAGTTGCCTCTCCATTTCCTACAATTTGTCAGAAAGCAACTGCTCTTTCTCCCATCCTTATACATTTCTCTCACCATATCCGTCATGGTGGAAAAGTCTTGCTTCATGTCTTCATCAAAGAGTCTTGTGATGAAGAAAGAAGAATTTGAGGACTCACTTGTAGAAGTGGTCATTATGCTAATGAATAAAAGAAATTCAAACAATATTAACAAAGAGCTTATTCAAGCAACCTTTTGCAACAAACCTCTTGTGCTTCAAGGATTGCTTTGAGGTCCTTTGGGATAGAAGAATGCCTTCAGCCCTTCTTCCTTCTTGTCCTTCCTAGACTAAGTTACTAATAGCTTTCCCTTCAACTCTTCAAACTTAAACAATAGTCAGTCTGGAAAACATGCATACAATCAACCTCTGACTGTTTAAACACCTTTTAGACAAGTAATCTTTGCTCTGTCAATCAAGCATTCTGATATAACCTTCTTGAAGGTGTGGTTAATCAATCTCAAGCTCCGATACCATTGGATCTAAAAATGGGGCACTTAGGCTTCATGTCTAACTTACAAGAACCTCTCCCACTTCCAAAGCTTAAATATTCCCAAGTCTTTATGATTAACCAATGTGTAAATAAATATGTGCTTGAAAATAAGGTGTATGCTTATGGTTGTTTTAAACTGTTTGTGTTGTAAATTGATTTTCTTAAACTAATATAAAACATATAACAATGAAATAATGCAGCAAATGAGCATCACACATAAGACAACAAGTTTAATATGGAGTTCACCCAAAAATCTTGGGCTACGTCTCCTTGAGCTCTAGTCAACTCAACTAGGCTCTCTAGGATTATCGTCTAAGTTCTTTTACAAGATTTACGCTCAAATCCATAGGTTTACACAGAACACAATGGGTTCAGAACACCATCTTATCCCCTAGCTCTGAAGCTCTCAGCTTTCTGGATCTAGGCTCTTGCTCTGGCTCTCGGCTTTGGCTCTAGCTCTGGCTCTGGCTTTAGCCCTTGGCTCTAGCTCATGGCTCTGGCTCTTAGCTCTAGCTCTGGCTCTGGCTTTGGCTCTGTATCTTTGGCTCTAGCTTCTTTGGCTTTGGCTTTGGCTTTCTGCAACCTTCAGCTCTCTGGCTTTCCACTTGACCTCCAAGTGACCCCAAAGACTCCCTCAGCTGCTCTGCGTAGTAGCTTTTCACACCCTTTCTTTTGCCTCTCAACTACCTTTTTTTCTCAATTGAGCTCTCTACCTCCTTTGATGTAATTTTCAGGATTTTCAGCTACCCCAACCATGTCTCTATGATTCATTATCCCTCTGCAGCTTTGTGGCTTCTCTGCTCCCTGTTAGTTAGACTGGCCATCTGGCTCTGCGGCTTAGTGGCTTCAAAATGCACCATTTCCTAAAAAATGCCTACTTGCAGTGTGGCATGATGATCAGGAGTGGTTACAGAGGTTTCAGGGCCTTCTCATAGGCCAAAACCCAAAAATTAAGAAAATCCCATTACACAGAGATTTCTAGAAAATACACTATCAAGCGTGTATTTTGGATGTGAAATTCCATTCAATCACCCCTAAAATCCCTATCGGATCTACCATTATGCATTATATCACATCGCATAGGCATATTGGGCAAAATCCCAAATACACGGGAAATACATGAAAAAACCTGACAAAGCACTTTCTATCGGACTTCAAAATTTATCGAATCTACCCTATTCTCACATCGAGTCCACCTTTGGCCACTATCGCAATCCCCACTGCCGGTCTATAAGATCCCCAATCCAACGGTCAATATGTGACTTCGGGTGGCTTAAGGATACGGAGGTTATCGGCCCAAAAAGGTGGTTTGACTCTCTCATCCGCTAGCAACGTGTCGACTAGTGTGTGGGATCGGGTGAAACTAGCCCAATACCATTTACCACTTAAGGCCCACCTAAAATCCGCCTTTACGAAACTCAAATTTTATAAGTCATACTTATAATTCCCCTTTAGGTTTGGTTTTATTGCTTTCGAGTGTTTTCCTTTGTATTTTGGTTTTACGCCAAAACACGCTAATACACATAAAATCCCTTTTACTGAAACCCAAATTTTATAAATTGCGCTTATGAAATCCGCCGGGCCCAGCAATCGCAAGTCGCCGATTTAATCCTGGCCATCCATTCCTTTCCTAATCCGATGGTTGAGATTGCACGTTGTGATCGCTATCGCATATCGCATCACATACGGCCCAAAGGTTTTGTTCATCGCCGATGCCAATCCGCCGATCTGATAATCAACAATCGACATATTGCATGATCGCAATCGCCAAGTCCGAGGTGCCAATATCACATACATGCCTTTCTCTGATCCGATACATCGGATCTGCCGATTGGGGTTTCTTCTACCTCTGCTTAATTCCACCTCTTGGATCTCCTCCGATGCAATTTCCCTTTATAAGGGTTTTTTTCCCATTTTAGGGGATTTTGCCTCTTTTTCCAAAGAACAAAGGGCATCTTCTTTCTGTGATAACTTCTGCATCCTAAGTCCATTTTTGCCCATTCAAGTTGCAATAGATTTAGAATGAAAATATCTCTGCCATGGGGCTATTTCTAGGAACTTCCTTGGACTTTCATTTTCCTATGTGAGGAACACTTAGACTTAGGAGTCCATCGAAAATCCATTTTGGATCAAGATAGGATAGATTAATTGCATACTATTTAAATCATGCATTTGTTATCTTAGAAGAGCTCTCTTCAAGGCAAAGTTTTAGATTGGTTTAGTTGTTCCACAAAAACAACTTAATTGTCATTCTTCTTGTGTGATCAACTAGAAGGATTGATCTGATGTCCCTAGCTATTAGCAATTAAATACACATTTAAAGCTGATAGTGGTTGGTAAAAGATAACTGGACCTAATTTAACTAGTCATAGCCACTATCCCAAACAGAAGAGCTGGTTTACGGTCCAGATCAGGTGGTTTTCCCCCATGTTGGTGTAATGAATTTTGAGGCATCAACACTTGGGAAGGAAAATTGGCCTTCGTTAAAAAAATTCATGAAGCCATCCCTATTTATCGGACATCTCTAGCATGGATACTAAAAGGAATCTTAGAAAAAATAAGAAAATTTATGTTTTCACTTCATTTGGCTTGAAGAAATAGGAACAAAAAAGTTTGTTCTAACCTCTTGGAAAAGATGATATGTCCAAAAATCTTTAGGAAGTTGGGGACTAAAGAAAATATCCTTATTCTTAAAGGTCCTTTCTACTAAAAATGTTTAGTGACTCATATAAAGTATAGGCTTTGGGAACAAGCCATAATCCAAATACTTCGCTCAAGAACTAATAGTGGATTGCATCCAAAAGCACCCCAAAAAGATCCAAAATGTGTCAATCATTTGGAAAATTATCATTTTTGTCTTTCACTTGATGAAAATTTGGCTAGTCTAAAAAATAACAAGGGGAGATAAAGTGATCATGGGAATAGATCCCTGGTGTAACAGCCCCAGGTTAAAAGTTCCTGTAATAAAAATTAATAAAGGAAAAATAAGACCAAGGTCAAGGGACACTTATTCTAAGCTAATTATTGGGAAGAATATCCTAGTGAGCATCACTTATTGTGTATTATAGCTAAGGGGAAATTAGCAAAGGAAATGGCAAAGGATTTGAAAATACAAAATGGTATTATTGGCATTCTATTTATGAAAATAAAGAAAAATAGGAGAAAAGGGAGGTGAAAGGTCACAGGTTCCATGTGAGAAGGAAAATTAAGGAAAATTAAGGGAAAATAAGAAATTAAAGGCATCAACAATATAAATACAGCATAGCATCTGTTTGTAGTCTTTTGTCAATTTGTTTTTAGAATGATTGTCACAGAGGAGAAGGAAAGCAAGCAAGCAAAATAAGGACAACGAAAACCAAGGAAAGTAAGGATATGTTGAAGCCCCGAAAATTGGGTCGACAACAAGGGGGATGCCCACCCGGTTCGGACCTTGGTTGGCAACTCCTTATCCGTTTGGTATAGCGGGTCCGACTGGGGATAACGAGACCAGTTTCCCGATCTTGGGTGTGTGTGTGTGTGTAGAGTTGAACTATGCTAATCTAAGAGTATTTTAAAGCTAATCTAATTCAGATTCTTTAACTTTACTCTATGCTATTGTAATCTAGTGAGAAACAACACATAAAATCTATTCTAACTCGGGATTGTATATCTTCCATTATGCGATCTAAAAAGATTTCGAACAATAACTGGTAATAAAGATCATTCAACTATCATAAGAATAGAAATTATTAAAGATAAACCACTTTGCATAAGAAGTTAGGCAAAACAGTTGTGAACAGCATATCGCATAATAAGCTATTCATATGTCAGACATAAACAA
>APFE030607816.1:0-63780 GCA_000404065.3 Pinus taeda | reverse complement strand
TGCTATTGAATGTGATCTATTAACTAAATAACAAGCAGTATATACTAGTTCTACCCACAACTCCTTTTGCAAGTTAGCATTGCTGATCATGCTTCTGGCTCTTTCCGTAAGAGTCTGATTCATACGCTCAGCAACACCATTTTGCTGAGGAGTATAAACAACAGTTATGTGTCTAACAATTCCCTCATCCTTACAGTATTGTTCAAATTCAACTGAAGTGAACTCACCACCATTGTTAGTTCTTAAGAATTTAATAGATTTGCATGTTCTTTTCTCTACCATTACTTTAAATTGTTTAAAGACATTTAATACATCAACTTTCATTTTTACAGTATAGACCCAAACTTTCCGGGAGTAATCATCAATAAACGTTAAAAAATACAGTGCACCTACATATGACATAACAGGGGAAGGCCCCCAGAGATCAGAATGAATATAGTCTAAAACATCTTTACTATTATGTTTCCAACTTTAAATCTTTGTTTACACTGTTTTCCATACACACAATGTTTACATAAATCTAAATTTAATGATTTCAGATCTGGAAGAGATTTACATTTCATCAATATCTGAAGACCTTTCTCGCTCATATGACCTAATCGTTGATGCCATAGACAAGTACCTGCGTCTTCCTTTTCTGACGCAACCACTACTTCACTGATCTGAGTACTTCCTTTTAACCTGTAAAGATTTCTGACCTTTTTTGCCTTCATAACCACAAGTGCTCCTTTAAAGACTTTCAAGATGCCATCCTGACCTGTAAACTTATAGCCATCTAAATCCAAAACTCCCAAAGAAATCAATTTTTTCTTTAAATCAGGTACATGTCTAACACTAGTTAATGTTCTAACTGTGTTATCATACATCTTAATCTTGATATCTCCCATCCCAACAGTCTGACATGACATATTGTTACCCATAAACACAGAACTACCATTTACATTTTCATACGAGGTAAACCAATTTCTATGTGGGCACATGTGATGCGAAGCACCAGAGTCTAACAGCCAACTATCTAAACCCTGAGACATATTACATTCAGGTGAATTTTCATCTATCATACACAATTCTTCAACAGATAAAACTTCGTCTATCATACCTGAATCGACTTGATTCGCTATGTTCTTCGAGTTTTCAGATTCCTTTCGTTTCCAATAGTCCTTCTTCAAGTGTCCATGTTTATTGCAGTTCCAACATTTTTCCTTACACTTCTTTCCCTTCAATTTCGATCTAGAAGTCCCCCTTGGTTTTTCTCCTCTTTCCTTTGAGCGTCCTCTAGCTACCATGGCTTTTGATGCAGCTGTTTCAGTGCTGGATTTCCTTCGTACTTCTTCAAACAGGAGAGCTCCCATGACTGATTCAAACTTCAAAGAATCAACAGTGCTCAAGCTGATTGAAGTTACGAAGTGATCCCATGATTCAGGAAGAGAGCACAACAAAGTTATTGCTTTATCTTCTTCCTATATTTTAACTTCCATATCTGTTAATTGACATATTACTGTGTTAAAAACATTCAAATGTTCTGCAATGTTTGAACCTTCTTTCATTCGAAGACTGTATAACTGTCTTTTCAGATGAATTTTGTTGGTTAATGACTTTTTCATATAGAGTTTTTCAAGTTTTTCCCACAATCCTAATGCCGTAGTCTCTTCAACAATGTTGAAGAGAACTTCATCTGCTAAGCATAACCGGATGGTATTGAGAGCTCGGGCATCCAAGTCCTCCCAGTCTGATGTAGTCATGGTTGCAGGTTTCTTAGTTGCCCCATTCAATGCCTTGTGCAACCCTTGTTGCACAAGTAGATCCCTAACCTTCAGTTTCCAAAGAGCAAAATTGCTCTTTCCGGTGAATTTCTCCACCTCGAATTTTGATTCGACATCTTGGCCATTTTCTAAGATTTTCAATCTTCAGTCTAGGGTTTTTTTTTTTTTTTTAATATTTCAATTGTCTCCTTCCAACAAAAAAATTTCCAATGCCAACAAAGGATTTCCAAGTTTTAACTCTCCCTACTTCAATTTTCTTGAAAAATTTCCACAATTTGACTTAAAACCCTACAAAAAATTTGCTGAATATTTTTCAGGAAAAAACCTTTGTTTTTTTTTCGATTCAAAGAAAACCCTTTAACAACCCAGAATTTATTTAACAATGGCTGAAAGAAAAAAAATGATACCCGGTCTTTCACGTAGCTTTGACCAGCACAAAATTCCTCAATCTCTGGTACGTAACAACACCACAATTTCGGCTATCTTTGCTCCAGAACAAAGAGGAAAGTCGTGTTCTAGTCTTCACGCAGGCCTCCTCATGCAGGCAGATAACTGGCCTCACACAGGCTCTCACGCAGCTTCTGATTTAAAAAAGAAATGAAACTGGCGCTGGTTTTCACGCAGGCCTCCTCACGCAGGCAGATAACTGGCCTCACACAGGCTCTCACATAGCTGGTCTTCACGTAGGCCTCCTTTCACGCAGCTTCTGATTAAAAAAAAAAAAAGAAACTGGCCCTGGTCTTCACGCAGGTTCTGAAAAGGCTTGCTCCAACGCAGATTTTGAACATGCCACTTCGCATAGACTTTCAATCTTCATGCAGGTTCTAAACAGGTTCACGCAGCAAAAAAAAAATCTTGGTCTTTAGGCCAGCAGGTAGATAACGTACAACCAAGTTTGGTCTTCACGCAGCAAATAAAATCTTGGACTCACGCTTTCACTTCACGCACAACCTCACGCCTCAGATTTCTGGACTCACGCACAGCTTCCAGGTCTTAGGCTCACGCTCAGGCTCACGCACAGGCTCTGATACCATTTGTTGTAACAAAATTGAAATAATGAAAGGAAAACAAGAAGGAAGAAAAAACAAGAAAGCTTAACTGAATAACCAAGACAAGAAACTGAATGGATTGGAATTTGTTATTCAACAATGATTATCCGCACATTACATTTGATGGGCATTTGGTAGTTTTATATCGTGAACCGTCGTTACATAACTAATATATCAGTATAAAACTATCTAGTTACATTTACCCAAAGTTACTAATTCGTTGTCAAACTAACATCATGTACATACCAATGCAGTAATTTAAGAATACCAAGGCTCCTTACCACGGTATTAGCCCACAATATTGAGTGCATTAACAATTACTTGATCCCGTCTAAGATTACCACTGGCAATTGTGTAGTTTTGATTCATGGTATTGGCTAAGGCTCTAACTATATAAGGATGTGAAGATCAAAGTGCTAAGTGTGAATGTGAAAGGGATTTTCATGAATACTTCAATATGAAGTATATTTTCATTGTAAGGGCCATAGTTGACACATAGATCTGAAAAAATTATGCACCGATGAATACAATGATGGATGAGGATCATGAGACCTAAAATGACTTTCCATTATATGATTTTCTCATGGATTTACTAGATTTAAGTATTGACACATTTTTTTATCTCTAAATATTATGATCTGCACCTTTTTGAACTTCTAAAGAGCTACACATTTTTGGGTAAAAAATTGTATATATGTACGCAGGTTGGTCTCGGTTAAGTCATGTATACACTGGGTTTTTTTATTCAAAGTTGCGTACATAAAGGAAGGGTTATTGTTCATAAATTGATCAACCTGGTCAATGATGATGTATCTTTGTGGTCTGTCAGTGATGCCCTCATGTTGATTTGGGTTGAGTGATAATGTCTCAAGTAGAACTGATTGAATGATGAAGTTGAATTTGGTTACATGTTGATTGGTTGAAATTATTATTGATGATGCTAACTGTATGAGGGTTCTTTGAGCTAACATAAAATTTCAGAATAACTCTGGGAAACTCCGTGTTTGATTCAGAATTACACATTTTAAGTAAATTGAGATCTGTATGCAGGTTTCTCTACAGAAAAGTGCATAGACATGTGGGTCTCCTTAAGTGAAGTAGTGTATACATGTTGGCGTATGAATGATTGAGGTTGGAGTTGATTCTATGTGTTGATGTTGTATTCTGAGTCCATTTTTGTGTTCTACTTACATTGATCTCACTATTGTGTTTGAATTAAGTTGGTGTTTGTATCAGTTGATCTACAAGTTGTGATGTATTAAAGAAGGTGGATCCAGTGTGAAAATTTATGAAACATGGTCCACGGATGTTTTTGAGGGTTGGATCCTTTAGTGAGGAAGTCAAAGCTTCCTGCTAGTAGTAGCTGGAAATCAGATCAGGGGGTTTGAGCTCCCTTCCAATAGGATATGGAGAATGAGTGAAGGTTGTATCCTTTAGCATGTGGTTGCCTACGTACTAGCATTAGTCTACACCACCACAATAAATTAAGAAATTTTTCATATTAATAAGATTGAAGACTGAGACGACAATAATGGTGGTTTTCTCCCACATTGGGTTTCCACCTTAAATCCTGGTGTTCATGTGTGTTGCTTATCTGTGATACTTTATTCTATCCTTACTGCACCTACTTACTTCTTACCAAATTCCTGGTAAATCTATTGCATTCTAGTTTAAGTTTAACATATAATGAATTAACTATTTCACAAGTTTACTAATATTATGCTAATTTTTGTGAGTATTTAAAATACTGATTCAGCCCCCTCTCAGTATTTTTCCCAACAAAGGTCTCATGGAGGGCACAGATAGAATGAGGGTGATGCAATCAGGAGTGGCATAGGTTTTATTCTAGTTCTCATTAATAGACGCATCATGGTCATCATCGCTATCACCCTTACAAGGGGAGTGAGAGGGGGTATTTTCTAGATGAGTTCAAGAAATCCAGGCCTCCTACATTCCATGAAGAGTTGAAGAAACCAAAAGATGTAGAACCATGGTTGATTGGGATGAAGAAGTTTTTTGAGCTACATGATTATACAGAGAACATCAAAGCTAGGATAGTTATTTTTAGTCTCAAGTGAAAGGCAGATATTTGGTAGGAATATGTAAAGCATGTTAGAGGCATTAATATAGAGGAGTTGAGTTGGCATGAGTTCAAAAGCCTATTAAGGAAGATGTACTTGTCAGAGAGATACTATGATGGTAAGGCTAACGAGTTCTATGAATTGAAGGTTGGGTCTATGATAAATCAAGTGTACATGAATAAATTTATGGAGTTGTTAAGGTATGTGCCATATCTTAAGGAAAAGAATACAGAGGTTCAAAGATTCATCATTGAACTTCCATTAGCATTCAAAGATTTCTTTTAATTAAATTTGGAGAAAATCTCATGAATGTGACAACAATAGGATTTGTTGCTAAATTGACTCCTTTTAATCCCGATGAGGAGTTATTGCATCCTATATTTGTTGTGAGTGAATTTATGATTCAATTTATACTCCCATCTATAAAATGTAAGCCCATAGAGGCAAATGTGTAATGAGGGATGTGCGGTGAGTGGGAAAGCATATGAGAAACTGTGCTATTGTAATCATCTAGATGATGAATGAGATTGATGATGTCTCTGTTTGGTAGACGTAGCCTAGATTGGTTGGGTGAACCACGTTAAAATCTATGTCTCTTTGTGTTTGTTTATGTTGTGTGTGATTATGTAGTTTCTGCTGTGTTTTTCGCTCCTACGTAATAATGTTAAGTCATCATACCTGCTTCGAAACATTAGTTCCTACTTCAAATGGATGGAATTATAGTAACCATAATTACAATATTATAAGGGATATAGTTTTTGAAGTTGTTGCACAACCTGGCCATGGTCATAACCACAACTATAACTTTAACAATAATAGCCTAAAATCATATAATCTAATTAGGTGACCCACCTCATGAACAACATATAACTACCACTAAAAATAAGAAAGATATATATTCCTGGGAATAACCCAATCAATGTAACATATCGCTATTGCATAAAAACATTGATCTTGTCCAATTTCATAGGTGATCCTCCTTAGGTGAGAAAACGGAGATGAGAAGTGACCCATATCAACCTGAAGACATAAGACATTCATTACCTGCCTGACATTACCACCAGAACATACCCCACCAGACATTGAGTTGTTATCCATTATGGGTATATGCGAATCCATAGTTTGTTGAAAGGTTGAAGCATAGCGAAGCGAAGCATAGTGGGTATTCCAGGCTGATTTCCTTCCTTCTGTTATCAGTAACTCACATATATAATGATATCCATCTACATAAAGATGACAACTCACTCCTTTCTCAACCATAAAAGTAGGGAATAAAGAGAAAAAAAATAAAAACACAAAAGTGCATATGAAAAAACAAAATATTTACAATCATGTCAAAATAAGACTAAGTCATTTTGAATTTAAAATATTTAAAAGTATATAAAATAAGACTAACTTTAAGTCATTTTGAATTTAAAATATTTACAAGCATCTCAAAATAAGACTAAGTTAGTCATTAGAATGATATTTAACATCCGTTTTTTTTTGGGATAGAGAGATTCATATATAAAACATCAAGTTTAACTACAATGGATAGTATTCTCTCTTCAAAATAAATTCACTAAAAGATTATTAGTGGACAATGTTTTCAATTTGTTAGCTTTAGTGGAAGTCTAGGAATAGTAAAGAGTGTTAAACCAAGAATATATAAGATAAATATATTATATGATTTTCAGGAAAGTAGGGAGGATAATAATAAAATATGACCATAAGGAAAGTAGAAAGGATAGTTATAAAATATGACCATTAAGATAGAGATAAAATGAGTTGTCTTTAGTGAGACATTTTGGAAGCCTTTTTTGTGGGTTTTCCGGTCTAATTTCTCTAAAATCCAGTAGAAAAATATTGAAATGAAAGGCTTGATAGGTAATCCCTCCACAAACAAAGTGTCATATGGTTTTTCAAGGTGTTGAATCCATATATACAGTAAAAAGGCCTTTTTAAATAACATAAACGAATATTTCACCTCAATTTTTTCCACCAAATTCTGATACCAAAAAGTCCAAAAAGCCACACTAAACACAACCGAGATAAAATATGGCCATTAGGAAAATAGAGAGAATGTGAACGTTGTTGATTTGATATCTATCCGTAATTAATAATTTTTTAATTATAAAATGAAATATAATAGACGTTATGGCTAAAATAGAATAAATAGAATATATTAATTAAAATAATTAGAATAATATAATAAAAGGGAAGAAGGGCTAGATAATAAAATAATAAAATAATGAACTTGGTCAAATTTATTTTAATACTAAAGTGGAAAATGATAAAATATTTATTTTCAATTATTAAATTAGTATTAAAATTATATTAGATTAGAAGAATTAGAAAAATATGAAATGTGCTCTTTGTTTTAGTTGAACTATGGGAATAGTGGTGTTAACCCTTTGTTCGACTGTAATTGTGTTTACTGCTAGGA
The DNA here is from genome assembly GCA_000404065.3 of Pinus taeda. Lineage (NCBI taxonomy): Eukaryota > Viridiplantae > Streptophyta > Pinopsida > Pinales > Pinaceae > Pinus > Pinus taeda. Next base: position 56,462 of record APFE030607816.1, on the reverse strand, counting down.
TATAGAGATAGAGATAAATTGTTAGGAAAATAGAGAGGAGGTGAAGATTGTTGATTTGATATCTATTAACAATAAATAATTATTATTCTTTTTGGATGTTGGGGAAAGATTATGGTTAAATTAGAGTAAATAGAATATATTAATTTAAAAGAATTAGAAAAATACAATAAATTGGATGAATGACCAAATTCGTAAAATAATAAAATAATGATTTTGTTCAAATTGATTTTAATATTAAAGTGGAAATGGTAAAATATTTATTTTCCATTATTAAATTAGTATTATTTAAGTTTAAGTAGTTTAATCTGCATAATTCTAGCCCTCGGGGGTTTTTCTGAATCCATTTTTGTATTCAAAGATGTATTTTAAATAACAAAAAATCTTGAAATAGTATTGTTGGATTTTGGTGAATTCAGTCAAAAATGTTATTTCGTCTATAAGTTAGACCGTGCCTTAAAATTATATTAAGTTAGAAGTATTAGAAACATATAATAAATGGATTGAAGGGCCAAATTAATACAATAATGAATTTCATCAAAATGAATTTCATCAAATTGATTTTAATACTGGAGAGGACATGGTTAAATATTTATTTTAAATTATTAAATTAATATTATAATAATATATAAGTTTTAATAAAATAAAATTTAAAGATAGAGTAGGCTATATGTTAGATTTTTTAGAATGATTTTCGGTCTATTTTGTGGTCTAATTTGTCTAGAATTGGACAATGAGATGAAATGATATTTTAACATACACGAGACTAAAATAGTCTATGAGACCATTAGTTCCTTGCTTTTGGCATTTTTCAATTCAATCCTTTTCTTATTCAAATTGATAATGAGTTGGCCAACCTTTCAACAATCCCCTCAAAGGCAATGCCAAGAAACTGATGCTAACATATTCCCATAACTTTCTTTGATGCCTTTGAATTAATCACATTCCAAAATGAAATGCTTTTCTAATTGTACTCCCTTAGACGTACAAAATTTACACAATCATTCTTTACAAGCTTCTTTAGGCCTTTTCCATGTTCTTGTTTCACACCGAAGTTGATGCGAGTTGGTCCTTAATTGAGCAATAAGACCCTTTTCTCTCCACATAATGCTAGCTCCAATAAAATCTTTTTGTTGTAGATCACAGATAGGATTGAATTCCTCAATGTAGTACTTCTTTCTACCCAACTCTTTTCCCCATACCTGTTTATGAAACTTCTCCATAAGAAAATTCTTTACCTCCTTGCTATTTTTGTGACAGGCATTGAGGTACCTCCAATAAAGTCATTTTGTTGTAGATCACAGATAGGGTTGAATTCCTCAATGTAGTACTTCTTCTTTTTACCCAACTCTTTTCCCCGGATCCGTTTATGAAACTTCTCCATAACAAAATTCTTTAGCTCCTTGCTAATTTTGGGATAGGAATTGAGGTAGATATTCATTTTTTGCATCCATGTGTAGTTTTGTTTTATTCACCGGAATCACAAGTTTGAGGGGTGAACTTTTCACAATCTAAGTGTCCATGTTTTTAAGGGTGCTAGAATGATATATGGAATCAAAAAGCCAATTCAATCCATTCAAATCAATATTTGACCATAATTGTTTTCCATATTCCAGCTAAAAACACTAAAACCCCCAACAAGTAGACAAGGTGATTAAAAAATTCGATTAAAGTAATATAAGAATGTGATTAAATTAGGTTAAGATAATATAAAATAGAATTAAAGAGTTACAAAAATAGAATAAAAAAAGTATTTAATTAGATTAAAATTAGAGAACAATTAAAAGCAAAGAAGAATTTAAAATAGTATTTAATTAAATTTAAATTAATGAAGACTTAAAAAGAGAGTTAAGATTCAAATTAGATAATTAACATAGTATATATTAAAATTTTTAAGAGGAATTATTAATAAAAAAGGGGGTGCAGGTAGGCGAAAGAGGATAGGCACAAACAAAGGGTTAGGGATAAGGTAACAAAGACAAAGGGTTAGGGATAAGGTAACAAAGAGGATATTTGTTAGATCTTTTGGAATGATTTTTTTGCCTATTTTGTGGTCTAATTTGTCTAGAATTGGACAATGAAATGAAATGATATTTTAACATACACGAGACTAAAATAGTCTATGAGACCATTAGTTCCTTGCTTTTGGCATTTTTCAATTCAATCCTTTTCTTATTCAAATTGATAATGAGTTGGCCAACCTTTCAACAATCCCCTCAAAGGCAATGCCAAGAAACTGATGCTAACATATTCCCATAACTTTCTTTGATGCCTTTGAATTAATCACATTCCAAAATGAAATTCTTTTCTAATTGTACTCCCTTAGACGTACAAAATTTACACAATCATTCTTTGCAAGCTTCTTTAGGCCTTTTCCATGTTCTTGTTTCACACCAAAGTTGATGTGAGTTGGTCCTTAATTGAGCAATAAGACCCTTTTCCCTCCACATAATGCTAGCTCCAATAAAATCTTTTTGTTGTAGATCACATATAGGATTGAATTCCTCAATGTAGTACTTCTTTCTACCCAACTCTTTTCCCCATACCTGTTTATGAAACTTCTCCATAAGAAAATTCTTTACCTCCTTGCTATTTTTGTGACAGGCATTGAGGTATCTCCAATAAAGTCATTTTGTTGTAGATCACAGATAGGGTTGAATTCCTCAATGTAGTACTTCTTCTTTTTACCCAACTCTTTTCCCCGGATCCGTTTATGAAACTTCTCCATAACAAAATTCTTTAGCTCCTTGCTAATTTTGGGATAGGAATTGAGGTAGATATTCATTTTTTGCATCCATGTGTAGTTTTGTTTTATTCACCGGAATCACAAGTTTGAGGGGTGAACTTTTCACAATCTAAGTGTCCATGTTTTTAAGGGTGCTAGAATGATATATGGAATCAAAAAGCCAATTCAATCCATTCAAATCAATATTTGACCATAATTGTTTTCCATATTCCAGCTAAAAACACTAAAACCCCCAACAAGTAGACAAGGTGATTAAAAAATTCGATTAAAGTAATATAAGAATGTGATTAAATTAGGTTAAGATAATATAAAATAGAATTAAAGAGTTACAAAAATAGAATAAAAAAAGTATTTAATTACATTAAAATTAAAGAACAATTAAAAGAAAAGAAGAATTTAAAATAGTATTTAATTAAATTTAAATTAATGAAGAATTAAAAATAGAGTTAAGATTAAAATTAGAGAAGTAACATAGTGTATGTTAAACGTTTTTAAGAGGAATGATTAATAAAAAATGGGGTGCAGGTAGGCGAAAGAGGATAGGCACAAACAAAGGGTTAGGGATAAGGTAACAAAGACAAAGGGTTAGGGATAAGGTAACAAAGAGGATATTTGTTAGATTTTTTGGAATGATTATTTTGCCTATTTTGTGGTCTAATTTGTCTAGAATTGGACAATGAAATGAAATGATATTTTAACATCCACGAGACTAAAATACTCTATGGGACCATTAGTTCCTTGCTTTTGGCCTTTTTCAGTTCAATCCTTTTCTTATTCAAACTGATAATGAGCTGGCCCAACCTTTCAACAATCCCCTCAAAGGCAATGCTAAGAAACTGATGCTAACATATTGCCCTAACCTTCTCTGAAGCCTTTGAATTAATCACATTCAAAATGAAATGCTTTTCTGATTGCACTCCCTCAGACATACAAAATTTACACACTCGTTCTTTGCAAGCTTCTTTAGGCCTTTTCCATCTTCATGTTTCACACCAAAGTTGATGCGAGTTGGTCCTTAATTGAGCAATAAGAACCTTTTCCCTCCACAGAATGCTAGCTCCAATAAACTCTTTTTGTTGTAGATCACAGATAGGATTGAATTCCTCAATGCAGTACTTCTTTCTACCCAACTCTTTTCCCCATACTCGTTTGTGAAACTTCTCCATAAGAAAATTCTTTAGTTCCCTACTATTTTTGGGACACACATTGAGGTAGCTCCAATAAATTCATTTTGTTGTAGATCACAAATAGGGTTGAATTCCTCAATGTAGTACTTCTTCATTTTAGCCAACTCTTTTCCCCAGATTCGTTGATGAAACTTCTCCATAACAAAGTTCTTTAGCTCCTTGGTAATTTTGAGATAGGCATTGAGGTAGATATTCATTTTTTGCATCCATGTGTAGTTTTGTTTCATTCATTGGAATCACGAGTTTGAGGGGTGGACTTTTCACAATCTAAGTGCCCATGTTTTTAAGGGTGCTAGATTGATATATGCAATCAAAAACCCAATTTAATCCATACAAATCAAGATTTGACCATACTTTTTTCCACATTCGAGCTAAAAACTCCAAAAACCCCAACAAATAGACAAGGTCATTAAAAAATTTGATTAAAGTAATAGAAGAATATGATTAAATTAGGTTAAGATAATATAAAATAGAATTAAAGAATTACAAAAATAGAATAAAAAAAAGTATTTAATTAGATTAAAATTAAAGAACAATTAAAAGAAAAGAAGAATCTAAAATAGTATTTAATTAAATTTAAATTAATGAAGAATTAAAAGAGAGTTGATATTAAAATTAGATAATTAACGTAGTATATATTAAATGTTTTTAAGAGGAATGATTAATAAAAAAGGGGGTGCGGGTAGGGGAAAGAGAATAGGCACAAAGAAAGGGTTGGGGATAAGGTAACAAAGAGGACCGAGTGAAAGGTGAAGGGAGAGGGTAAGTGAGAATGGTTACACTTAACATCACAATTAGGATGATTAGGATTAATGGACAAAGAAAGACTAATGGGTTTCAAGGAATAGGTTAATTTGTATCCATCTTATCTATTAAGCTGTTATGGTGTTTTTAAATTTCTAGAGCCTCTGTAATGATGTGCTTTGAGTGGAAAGAGGTAGAGGTTAAGATTTTGGTTTCACAAAACAAATTAAATTCTTTGTATTGTGGGGGTGTTCATTGATACTGGATTTAGTGATTCAATTATGGTAGGTGTCTTTTGTATGCTCTTTAAGTCAGGCTTTCAAGGATCTTCCTATTTGTCTTATGTAGGACATTCCACCAGAGAAAGGGATCTCATAGATTCTGAGGCCAAGAATGGGGCCGTTCTTGTCTTTGGCCAAGATGAAGAGCTTACTGAGGGTTTTCTGGGGTTTGAACAAGGATTTGAGGTTCATTTTATAAAGGCTTTTGGAAATATGATCAGTAATTCCCTTAGTATAGGGAAGGGAGACTTTGGCTAAGGGTGTATTGATGGCAAGGCTTTTAAGATTAAAGTGGAGAGCATAATGGAATTCTTTTTTGATCGACGAAAAGGAGTAACCATTAGATTTAAGGGATTTGGTGATATGTTCTTTTTCATTGGAAAATTATTAAGAGAAGAAATATGAATGGCACGAGTAGCAAGGGTTTTAAGAACAACATATTTTTGAACATGATTATGGTGATTGTTAGAATGAATGTACCTATCAGTATGAGTCTTCTTACGATAGAGTTGGTGGGTTATCAGGATGGCGAGAGACAAGGATGTTAAGAAGGGGAGGGATTGTTTGGACTGAACCTCCATAACGAATTGGAAGTTTTAAGGAAAGTGAATAAGATGGGAAACAAAGGTTCTAAGTTCTAGCATACCATGGTACCAAATAGAAAAGATATCATTTACAAAGAGCTTCCAAAACATAGGTTTTAAGTGGAAGATTTTAAGGTATAAGGTTTCAGAGTGCTCTATGAAAATGTTGGCAATAATAAGGGAAAGGGAGGAACCAATGGTTGTGTGCTCAGGTTTCTCATAGTAGACTCCATTAAAAATGAAGAAAGTGGTCGTGAGGAACATTTTGATAAGTTTGAGGGTTTTAGAGTCAATTAGTTTGTAAATGAGGTCAATGGCTTGTACGATAGGGTTTTGGCGAAGCATTTTAACAACCTCGGGTTAAAATTCATATAATAAAGGTTAATAAAGTCAAAATAAGACCAAGATCATGGGACAAGTGTTCCAAGCTGAATGTTGGGAAAATCACTATAGTGGGCATCGCTTTTGGTTTATTAATGGTTAAAGAAATTGGCAAATGAATTGGCCAAGGAAAAGATCCATTAATTGGCATTTTATTTATGAAAATAAAGGAAAATAGGAGAAAAGGAAGGCCAAGAGACATATATTTGCATAAGAGGGATATTAGACGAAAAATGAAGGAAAATTAAGATAATAAAGGCTTCAATGATAAAAGAGCTTCTAAGGATTAGTTACTAGTTTTTTATTAGTTTAGATTTGGAATTAGTTTTAGAGAGAGAGAAACACCAAGAGGAGAAAGAAAGAAAAAGCAAAGGAAGGAAAAGAAAAGACTAAGCAAGGAAAAGAAAGGAAAGAGAAGGAAAGAAAGGAGAAGGTTGGATCAACAACTTGAGCAGGAGGTTTTTATAGGTAACATGCTGCATGTGTGACTCCCTAGTTGATGTGTGAATGCATGGTTTATGCATTTGAGTATTTGATTCCCTCATTTTCATTTGCATGTGCTTTTGATGGGTTTGATAGTGGTTTTAACGTTGCCTTTCCATTTCCTAGATAGTTATTATATCATGGGATTCATTTCCTGGTTGAGCCTTAGATTCCCATAAAGTTTTGGAACCATGTGAGGTGGTCTCAGGAAAATTCCCAACAGTTCAGGGTGGAGATGGTTTTCTTTGGGAAGCCCTTTATAGGTGGGTGTAGAAGGAAAATTCCTCAAGGTATGGTGAAGAAATTATGAGGCATCCAATCTTGTTTTGGTTTGTGATCTCTTGACTAGTTTTGGTGAGAATGATGTAGTTTGAGGGTGGAAGTGGTTTAATTTATGGATTCACATGGTTGTTTATGACTTGGTTTATCCCATGAATCCCACATTCATGCTTGGAATATGGCACATGGGTGATTGGTTGAAACAAAGTTTTGGTTCAGTTCAATCTATGCTCAGATGGTACGCGAAAGTCCCTCACTTGGTTGGCTTTTGTATATGTTAATAAGAGTTATTTTCATATTGTGATTTATGAGCATTTGTACTTGTTATTATGTTGATTTGATGGTTGTTATGTTAGGGTTAATATTATAGTTGTATGTTGGTTATAAGGATGGTTTATTATGTGATTCGGTTGTGGATCTTATGATGCTTTGATAAGTTAATAAATGGTTTATGAATTCATAGGATAAAAAGTGTTGTTGCAGATACTTGAGAGGGAATTAGAACTTCTCGGGGATTTTGAAAAGTTACAGGAATTTCTGGGGATTGGTTTGGAGGATAGCCTAGAAAGGTGGCTTAGATCTTAGGACCGAAGGCACGAAAATGAGGATCTAGGGTCATAACCATGTGAAGTAAGGTTTGTGAGTGTGGTTGGAAGCTCACAACTACATGGAGGTAGTTGCGAGGGTGTAGTTATAGGTCTAGGTCACTAAAACAAGGTTCCATATTAGGGATTGATCACTTGGGTTGTTGGGAGATCTATAGTCCCTATAGCATGTCAGTTTGTAGGCCCTACTTCCTTAACTCGAACTATGAGGTTGGGTCATGTGACAGTGGCACTTCTCTTTGTATTCACCTAGAGTGCTTGAGAAAGTTGGTTTATGTGGGGTGTCGCATTACTGATTGGTATTAGAGCTTCTAGGTTGAACACTTGGACAAGATGGGAAGGATGTGATTGTTATGCATGCATGTCAATTGTATGCATGCATTGTAGTGGTTATGGTTGTCATTTATCTAGTAAATGTTGCAAAGCTTGATGTGTATAGGTTGATATGTTGTTGTAGTTATATGTGTGTGCATGTGCTGTGATAATATAGAATGGTTCTGCATATAGGATAGCCTCCCATGAAGTTCATTGTGGTATGTTGGTTATGTTTATATTTGGTTTATCTCACATGGTATGTTTGTAGGAAGAATAAGATTAGATATGACAAGCAAAATGGTGGATTATAGTTCACGTGACTCTTCTTATAAATCAACTGACAAACATTGGAAAGAGTATTCTCTTAACATAGTATACACGCAGGTACAAAGAAGCAAAGTCATGTACATGCGAACGCACTAATTTAAGAATACCAAGGGTCCTTACCATGGTATTAGCCCTCAATATTGAGCGCAGTAATAGTTACTTCATCCTGTCTAACATTACCATTGGCACTAGTGTATTTTTTAATCATGGTATTGACTAAGGCTCTAACTATATAAGGATGTGAAGATCAAAGAGATAATTGTGAATGTGAAAGTATATTTTCATTGTAAGGGCCATAGTTGACACATAGATCTAAAATAATTATGCACTGATAAATACTATGATGGATCAGGATCATGAGACTTGAAATGAATGTCCATTGTATGATATGCCCATGGATTGACTAGATATAAGTATTGACGCATGTTTTTATCTTTGAATATTATGATGTAGGTATTTCTAAAGATTCTAAAGAGTTTTGCACTTTTAGGTCAAAATTTGCAGATATGTGCATAGGTTGGTCTCAGTTAAGTCGCGTATACATGTGGGTTTGTTTCTTGAAAGTCATGTACATAAAGGAAGGGTTTATGTTCATAAATGACTGATCAACCTCATCAATGTTGTTTTATCTCTATTTTTTGTCAATGATTTCCTCATGTTGATCTGGGTTGAGTGATCATGTTTGAAGTAGAATTGATTGAACGATGAAGTTGAATATTGTTAGGCCCTTGTAATACTAGTGATTCTCGCATTACTATAGTCGTTGTATCCCTTATTATTGTTGTTGTGCCCCTATTATCCCCATATTGTTATTATTCTGACCCATAGAATCCCTCTATTGTTATGTTTGTGCTTTTATATTATTATTGTTAGGTCGGCTTGGTTATATTGTGACGCCTTAAACTCCTATATATCGAAATGAAGTTTTTTCATTTGAATCATCTAAGAATTGTTCATTTGTGTAATGTAGAGGAGGTTTCCCCCTCGAAGAGGCTTATTTCTAAGGCGTTGATCTATGATTTTTACCTTTTTGTGAGTTGGTTTCATAACATTTGGTATCAAAGATTTGGATTATAGGGTTTCGCTGCTCCAAATAGGTCATCGTGGAATTTTCGCTATATCCTTTTATCTGTGACGTTTTAGAAGCTACAAAAAAAAACCATTTGAGAAGAAATCGGTCTGAACATCGGTCCAAATTTCAGAGCTTGTCTCGCTATATTTGCGAAGATATGATCTGAGGAATTTAGGGTTTTGGTAGACTCCAGAATTACATTCAAAACAGGTGACCTCGGGAAAATCTTCATAACTTTTGTTTTGAGCATCAAATTGAAATTTTGTAAGAAGTTTCATAAAGAGGATGACCTATAGTTTTATGTGTATCAGTTTTAGGTACTAAGGTTGAAACAATGACATGTGACACGTCATATAAGTTCACTCTACTGAACTAGTCCATAATCAGGTCACCGTGTGAGATTTGGCATAACCGTTCCTTGGAGAATCCAATCTTGGTCAGAATTGCGGGGTTAGAAAGAGGGCTCAAAGGGATATTGAAGGATGAGATTTCATACCTTCGAGATCCGAAGTTTCAGAGATACAACAGATTCAATATCAAGCTCTTACAAAGTGAAAAAAAAGGTGTGTAGTTCTTTTAATTTTACATAAGATTGGTTTGAAAAAGTAGTTTGAGGAATTCAAAGGGAATGGTGAAGAATTATTAGCATTAATTAATGTTCCGAAGAGAGAAAATTCAAACACCTAGTAAGCAACTTGAAACCTCTAGCATGACTTGTGAAAAAGAGGAAGAAATGCAACATGATATATCAAAATTACAAAACCAAATACAACAAATTTCACTCTCACTAAAGGCAAATGAAGCCCAGATGAATGGCATGGAAGTTAATATGAATGGCATGCATGTTAATATGAATGGAGTGGAAGCTAAGATAAATGGCATGGACACTAAGACAGAAGCTAAGATGAATGGTATGGATGATAAGTTGGAAGAATTGAAGATAAATTTGAATAAGTTGCTACAAGAAATGGTCACTAATGGTGAAAGGGTAGTAAAGGAAACTCATGATGAGAACAAAATAAATGTTAATCATGATTTCATAGACTCTAATGATGGATTGAAGACACACCGTGTTGCAAGAAATGACAGGAGGAAGTTTGATGGCAAGGATCCCAGAACATGGATACTACATATGGCGCAATTTTTCGATCTCCATAATGTGCAAAACATACCAAAGATACGTATTTCAACTTTATATTTGGAACCAAATTAGTTTGTATGGTATCGATGGCTTTGATCTCTTAAACAAATTGTCACTTGGACAGTTTTTACAGAAGAAGTGATAACACATTATGTGGATAAAAAAAGCAACACCTTTTCTAGCCAATTGATAAATCTCAAACAAAATGGTTCAATGATGGAGCACATTGAGGACTTCCAAAAATTGAACATAAGAGTAAAAGATATTCCAGAGGAGGATATGATTGATGTGTTCATAGGGACTTTAGAAGATAATATCCAACATGAGGTTCTCCTTTGGGAACCTGATTCATTGGAGAAGGCATTCAGGTTAGTAAGAAAAATGGAAATCAAAGTTGTGGCAACTAGGAAGCCTACTACTCTCAACTACAAAGATGGAAGTGTTGTTGCCCCTAGCCTTCCACAACCTATAAGGTTGACACCACAGAAATTGGAAGAAAAAAGAGCAAAAGAGCTTTGTTATAACTGTGATAGAAATTACACTAAAAGTCATAAGTGTGCTGAGAATAAATTTTTCTACATAGATTGTGAAGAGGAGGAAGAAAAGAAACAAAAAATGTCAAAAGAAGAAGATATACTACAGAAACAAACCCTCGATAATGAAGAAATGAATTTGACTATATCTTGTAATCCATTGGTTCGAATTACCACTCAAACTATCAAGATAGAAGGACATGTCAAGAAGAAAAGGTAATAGTGTTGATTGATTTGGGAAGTACCCATAATTTTATTCATTGTAAGATAACAAAGAAGTTGAATTTCTTCCTATATCCAACCGCAGAGTTTCAAGTGATGGTTGCAAGTGGAGGAACCATAAATTGCTCTAGAAAGTGCCATAATATCAAGCTATCCATGGGAGAATATGTATTGAATAGCCCAATGCTTTCTAGTCCAGTAGGTAGCGCTGAAGTTGTAGATATGGTTACATGTTGACTGATTGAAAAGATTATTGATGTTGCTAACTGTATGAGGGTTCTACAAGCTAAAAGGATATTTCAGAATAACTCTATTCAACTCTGTGTCTGATTCAGAAGTACAAGTTTTTACTATATTGATATTTGTACAGAGGTTTCTCTACAGAAAAGCATATATACGCATGGGTTTCCTTAAGTGAAGTAGTGTATACATGTTGGCATATGAATGGTCGGGGTTGCAATTGATTCTGTGTTTTGATGTTGTATTCTCAATTGAGTTCTATGTTCTAGTTACATTAATCTCATTGTTCTGTTTGAATTAGGTTGGTGTTTGCTTAAGCTGATCTACAAGTTGTGATGTATTAAAGAAGGTGGATCTAGTGTGAAAATTTAAGAAACATGGTCCACAGATGTTGTTGAGGGTTGTATCCTTCAGTGAGGAAGTCAAGGCTTCATGATAGTAGTAGTTGGTAATCAAATTAGGGGGTTGGCACTCCCTTCCAGGTGAAACTAGAGAACAAGTGAAGGTTTTAGCTTTCAGTAGACGTACTCACATGAGTCTGCACCAGTGCAAGAATGTAAGAATTCTTTGATATTATAGGTTTTAAAACTGAGACAACAACATTGGTAGTTTTCTCCTACATTGGGTTTCCACCTTGATACTTTATTCTATTCTTACTACACCCTTGATACTTTATTCTATTCTTACTACACCTACTTATTGCTTATTAAATGCCTGATTAATCTCTTACATTCTAATTTAAGTTCAACAAATAAAAATTTGTGATAAATTTCTTGTAACATATGTTTATATATTTATATTTCTTGTAACATATATTTATTGTGGATGAAAATATTTAAATTTTAAAAAACTTGAAAATTTGTATTCATACATGTATTTTACATTTAAACTTTCGATTTATAAATATATTTAGGTGCCTTATCTAATTTTAGCTTGAGGTGCTTCACGAAGATTTGCACTAAACTTTGTTTTATCTATTGCTATAATTAAAACATACCTTAATATTTAGTATTCTAGGCTAAATAATAAAAGCAAAGAAATATATGGTTGTAAATATTTTTTAAGATTTTTTATACTCTCTAATTTTAACTAGAGCTACATGAAGATTCACACTAAACTTAATGTTCATCTAATACTATAATTAAAGCATACCCCAATATTTAACATTCTATGCTAAATAATAGCAGTGAAATATCATGCGGTGGAGTCTTATTTTAATAGTCATAAATATTGAGTCCTATTTTAATGGTTGTAAATATTTTCAATTTAGCATGTGTAATCTATAAATTATTGGAGTCTTATTTTGAAAATGTTTTAAATTTAGCAGGTTTAATTTAGAAATGAGAATTTTTGTTTTTTCAAGTACATGTTTGTGCCTATTTTTTTTTCCTAAATTTGAAATTTGAAATATGATTAAATATAACCTAGATAAATAAATAAACGGAGATGACAAATCATGGTAGAGGAAAGAGTGCATAGTTCTTTTAATGCACTGGTAAATTCTCTTCTGCTTCCATTTCTCTCCCACAATCTTGTTGATGTTATTTCTCATATCGGAGGAAGTGTGCTTAGCCCTAGAAGTTGAGGACAGTTATTTTTATTCCGATTATAGATTATTATATTTATGATTTAGAAAAGAAAAATTTGTGAAAGTTTCAGTCCACGTTTTTTTTTCCTTATGTATCCCTATGCTTGTTTATTTTTTTCTCTTCATTCCCTACCGTTTATGCCCGAGAAAAGAATGCCCGAGAAAAGGATGACCAATGACATGTAATCTTTATGTAAATGGCATATCATTATATTTGTGAGTTAGTGAATTTTTTTCCCAAAAAGGTGCCCTCAATGTAAAGCTGGCTATATTTCTGTGTTATAGGATGTTCCCGCTATTGCCGGTGATGCGAAAATAGTAAGCGGCACAAGATAAACACTACTATTCTGTTTGATAGATTGCCCCTTAATCTGCAACTGCTATTGCTGAAAGGGATGTCCCTTAAGGGACTGTCATATTACATATTATTATTATATTTATGAGTTACAATTTTTTTTGTTTTCCCCTCTTTGTTACAGGATGTTCCCGCTAGTGCAGGTGATGCATGCGAGAATAGTAAGCGGCACAGGATCAACATTACCATTCTGTTTGATAAATTGTCTTTGAACCTGCAACTGCTACCGCTGAAAGGGATGTCCCTTACGAATTGGCGAGGCCAAAAATGGTTTGCAAATATTTCCATTGATTGTTCTTGTTGGACGACAACAATGAATAGAAATAGTGTTTGCAACTATTTCCATTCATTGCTTTTATTTAATGAGAATAATAAATGAAAATAGTTGCAAACAAGTCTCAGCCTTGCCAATTCTTAGAGGGAGATCCCTTTAAGCAATAGCAGTTGCAGGTTAAGGGGAAATCTATCAAATAGAATAGTATTGTTGTTGATCTTTGTGGCCTACTATTCTCGCTTGTATGGGGGCACTAGTGGGAACATTACCTAACACAGAAATATAGCCAGCTTTACATGGAGGGGAATTTTTTGGCAAAAAAAATGTTACTCACAAAATATAATGATATGCAATCTTTATAAAGATGATAGGTTATTTCTCATTCTTTTCGCAGTCATAAAACGTAGGGAATAAAGAGAAAAAAATAAACAAACAAATATGTATATGAAAAACCATATCTAAACGTAGGGAATAAAGAGAAAAAAATAAACAAACAAATATGTATATGAAAAACCATATCTAACTTTACTCTGGATCTACCAAGCAACGTAGAGGGATCAAATTTTAGTTGGCATATCCAAATATTTGATCTCTCTTAGTGCTTAGTAGATCCAGAGTAAAGGTGGATCTATGGTGGTTAATTCCTCCTTTATATAGGCTATATTCCACGTGAATAACGTGGGTCAATACCATTGGTTCTCAATATGACGCGTAAATTCCATGTGCCATTTTTATTTTTATTAATATTAATATTAAAGTTAATATTTTTTTTTGCATAATATTAATAATAAGGCACGTGATATTTGGCTCATATGCTTCACGTAAAATACCTCTAGTCTATTTATATTTTTATTTATTTTACCATACTTTGAGAGTAAGTATAAGAAGAGGCTTTATTTATTTACCATACCTCGAATTTATTTATATTTATATTTATTTACAATACCCATATTTTGAGTGTTCATAATCTCTTTATATTTTAAATTTATATTGTGTTTATACATGATAATAATTAGATTGATTTGAGCCGATATTAGATTAAAAATGTTGAATTTGTACATTTATGTTTACATTTACATGTTTAGGTGAGATTTACCTCCATACTGGGTTATAGAGGGCCTCTTGGCACAACAAGCATATCAAACATATCAAAATAAGACTAAGTTAATCATTAGAATGATATTTAACATGTAATCATTTTTTTGGAATAGATAGATTCATATATGAAACATCAAGTTTAACTATAATTTGATAGTATTCTCTCTTCAAAATAAATTGACTCAAACATTATTAAGGGACAATGTCTTCAATTGGCTCTAGTGGAAGTCTAGGAATAGTAAAAGGGTTATACCAAGAATATGTACAAGATAAAAAATAGAATATCACTGTTAAGAAAGTAGAGAGGATATTAATAAAATATGAATAATTTAACATGTAATCAATTTTTTTGGAATAGATAGATTCATATATGAAACATCAAGTTTAACTATGATTGGACAGTGTTCTCTCTTCAAAACAAATTGACTTAAACATTATTAAGAGACAATGTTTTCAATTTTTTTGCTTTAGTGGAAGTCTAGGAATAGTAAGGGGGTTAAACCAAGAATATGTACAAGATAAAAAATAGAATATGACTGTTAGGAAAGTAGAGAGGATACTAATAAAATATGGCTGTTAAGAAAGTAGAGAGGTATGACCATTAAGATAGAGATCAAATATGGCCATTAGGAAAATAGAGAAAATGTGAATGTTGTTGATTTGATAGATATCTGTAATTAATAATTTGTTAATAATAAAATGGAATATAATAAAAGTTATGGTCAAAATAGAATAAATAGAATATATTAATTAAAAGAATTAGAATAATATAATAAATGGGATGAAGCACGAAATTAATAAAATAATGAATTTGGTTTGGTACAATTTATTTTAATTCTAAAGTGGAAAATAATAAAATATTTATTTTTCATTATTAAATTAGTATTAAAATTATATTAAATTACATGAATTAGAAAAATATGCAATGTGTTCTTTGTTTTAGTGGAAGTATGGGAATAGTGGTCTTAGTGGGATAGATTGAATAGAATAAATAAAATATATTAATTTCAACAATTAGAATAATATAATAAATGGGATGAAGGACCAAATTAATAAAATAATGAATTTGGTCCAATTTATTTTAATTCTAAAGTGGAAAATAATAAAATATTTATTTTAAATTATTAAATTAATATTAAAATTATATTAAATTAGACTAATTAGAAAAATATTCAATGTGCTCTTTGTTTTAGTGGAAGTATGGGAATAGTGGTCTTAGTGGGATAGATATAGAATATGACGGTTACAAAAGTATAGAGGATAGTGATCATTAGGACAAAGACATAGAGATAAAATATGATCGCAGGGAGATAGACATAAAATATGATTGTTAGAAAAATAGAGAGAATGTGAACATTGTTGATTTGATGTTTATTAACAATAAATAATTAATAATTTGTTATTAATAATTAATAGTTCTATTTTCGAGTGGTTGAAAGTTATGGTTTTAAATTAGAGTAAAGTATAATATATTAATTCAAAGGTTATTAGAATAATATATTAAATTAGTTTATTTACGTAAACTATTTATCTACCTATTTTTAAGTTGCCCTAGGGTTTTTTTAGGGAGAGTTGAATCCTTTGATTTAAAATATTTTTGGAAAAAATCAATTCAAAAATTTATGAGCCAAGAATCCACATCAAAATAATTTATTGGATCCTGGAGAAATCAAATTCAAAAATATATTTCTTCTATAAGTTAGACTATGCCTTAAAATTATATTAAATTAGAAGAATTAGAAAAATATAATAAATGGATTGAAGGACCAAATTAATAGAATAATAAATTTGTTCAAATTGATTTTAATATTGGAGGGGACATGGTAAAATATTTATTTTAAATTACTAAATTGTTATTATAATAATAGTAAGTTTTAATAAACTAAACTTAAAGGGTAGCATAGGCTATTTGTTAGATTTTTTGGAATGTTTTCCAGCCTATTTTGTGGTCTAATTTGTCTAGAATCAGACTATGAAATGAAATGATATTTTAACATCCACTAGACTATAAATAGTCTATGGGACCATTAGTTCCCTCTTTTTAGCCTTTTTCAATTAAATCATTTTCTTATTGATAATGAGTTGGCCCAACCTTCCAACAATCCCCTTCCAACAATCCCCTGGCTGAAAAGACAATTCCAAGAAACTGATGCTAACATATTCCCATAAGTTAAAGTTTTTTCTAATTCCACTACCCCAGACATACAAAATGTACACACCCTTTCTTCGCAAGCTTCTTTAGGTGTTTTCCATTATCATGTTTCGCACTAGAGTTGATGTCAGTTGGTTCTTAATTGAGCAATAAGAACATTTTCCCTCCACGAAATGCTAGCTCCAATGAACTCTTTTTGTTGTAGATGACACCCAAGACTAAATTCCTCAATGTTTTACTTCTTTCTACCAAACTCTTTTCCCCATGCCTGTTTACGAAACTTCTCCATAACAAAATTCTTTAGCTCCTTGCATTCAGGTAGATATTCCATTTTTTCATCCATGTGTACTTTTATTTCATTCTTCGGAATCAGAAATTTGAGGGGTGAACTTTTCAAACTATAAGTGTCCATGTTTTTTAGGGTTCTAGATTCATACATGCAATCAAAAAACCAATTTAATCTATACAAATCAAGATTTGACCATAATTAGGCATTGAGGTAGATATTCCATTTTTTCATCCATGTGTAGTTTTATTTCATTCATTGGAATCACAAGTTTGAGGGGTCAACTTTTCACAATCTAAGTTTTCATGTTTTTTAGGGTGCTAGATTCATACATGCACTCAAAAATCCAATTTAATCTATACAAATCAAGATTTGATCATAATGTTTCCCGTATTCTAGCTAGAAACTCCAAAAAACCCAACAAGTAAACAAGGCCATTAATTTTTTTATTAAAATAATATAAGAATATGATGAAATTAGGTTAAGATAATATAAAATAGAATTAAAGAGTTACAAAAATAGAATAAAAAATTTATTTAATTAGATTGAAATTAAAGAAGAATTTAAATCAAAAAAGAATTTAAAATAGTACTTAATAAAAAAGGGGGAGGGTAACTAAGAATGGTTAGGCCTAATAGAGTTAGGAGGATTATTATTAATGGACAAAAAGAGAATAGTGGGTTTCCAAGAATGGCTCAATTGTTATACATATTCTTTATTAAAGTTGTTAGTGTGCTTTTCAATTTCTACAGCCTCCCTAATGATGTGGTTTGAGTGGAAAGAGGTAGAGGTGAAGACTTCGGTTTTCGCAAAACAAATTAAATACTTAGTATTGTGGGAGTGTTCGTCGATAGTCGATTTAGTGATTCAGTTATGGTATGTGTCATTCATATGCTCTTTAAGCCAGGCCTTGAAGGATCTTCCAATTTCTCCTATATAAGACATTCCACAGGATCAAGGGATCTCATAGATTTCGAGGCCAAAAATGGGGCCACTCTTGTATTTGGACAACATGAAGAGCTTATTAAGGGTTTTATGGGGTTTGAACAAGGTTTTTATGTTCCTTTTAGAAAGGATTTTGGAAATATGATTGGTAATTCCCTAAATATAGGGAAGGGATACTTTGGCTAAGGGTGGATTGATGACAAGGATTTTAAGATTAAAGTGGATAGCATAATGGAATGATTTTTTGATATAGGACAAGAAGTAACCATTAGATTTAAGGGCTTTTGGTGATATGTTCTTTTTCATTGGAAAATTATTGAGAGGGAGAAATATGATTGGCACGAGTGGCAAGGGTTTTAAGTACAACATATTTTTTAGCAGGATGATGCTGAGAGTTAGAATGAAAGTATCTATTAGTATGAGACTTCTTACAATAGACTTGGTGGGTAATTAAGATGACAAGAGACGAGGATGTTAAGAAAGGGAGGGATTGTTTGGACTAAAGCTCCATATTGAATTGGAACTAGGAAGGAAAGTGAATAATATGGGAAAAGAAGGTTCACAGTTGTAGCATACCATAGGACCAAATAACAAAAGATATCATCAACAAAGAGCTTCCAAAACATATGTTTTAAGTGGAAGATTTTAAGGGATAAGGCTTTAGAGTGCTATGTGAAAATGTTGGCGACAATAAGGCAAATGGAGAAACCCATGGTTGTGCACTCAGTTTTCTCATAGTAGACTTCATAAAAAATGAAGATAGTATTGGTGAGGAAACTTTTGATGAGTTTGAGGGTTTTTGAATCAATTAGTTTTTAAATGAGGTCAATGGCTTCTAAGATAGGGTTTTGGTAAATAGGGAGACGACATCACATTTAACGGTGATGTTGTTTCCATCAAGAATTAGGTGTTTAGTTTTCTCATTGAAATAAATGAAGTCTTTTAACAACCTTGGGTTAAAGTTCATATAATAAAGCTTAATAAACTCAAAATAAGACCAAGGTTGTGGGACAAGTATTCCAAGTTGAATGTTGGGAAAATAACTATAGTGGGCATCACTTTCAGTTTGTTAATGGCTAATGAAATTGGCAAATGCTTGGACACGGCAAAGAGCCATTAATTGGCATTTTGTTTATGAAGATAGAGGAAATAGGAGAAAAGGAAGGCTAAGAGACATATATTTGCATGAGAGGGATATTAGAGGAAAAATGAAGGAAAATGAAGATAATAAAGGCCTCAATGATGAGAGAGCTTCTAAGGATTAGCTAATAATTTTTTGTCAGTTTGGATTTGGAATTAGTTTGAGAGACGAAGAGGAACACCAAGAGGAGAAAGAAATAAAGAAAGCAAAGGAAGGGAAAGGACTAAGCAAGGAAAAGCAAGGAAAGAAAGGAGAAGGTTGGATCAACAACTTGAGTAGGACATTTTTATAGGTAACAGGTTGCATGTGTGGTTTCCTAGATGATGTGTGAAAGCATGGTTTATGAATTTGAGTATTTGGTTCATTTGTTGTCATTGGCAAGGGTTTGGTCAGATTTGATAGTGGTTTTAGCCTTGCCTTGTCATTTCCTAGATTACTATTGTGCCATGGGATTCATTTCCTGGTTGAGCTTTGGATTGCCAAAAAGCGTTGGAACCATGCGAGGTGGTCCCGGGAAAACTCCCAAGGGTTTGGGATGGAGATGATTTTATTTGGGAATCCCTTTATAGGTGGGTGTAGATAGGAAAATTCCTCAAGGTATGGTGAAGAAATTATGAGGCATCCAAGCTTGTTTTGGTTTGCGATCTCTTGACTAGTTTTTGTGAGATTGTGGTAGTTTGAGGGTGAAAGTGGTTTAAACTGTAGATTCCTTTGGTTCTTTATGACTTGGTTTATCCCATGAGATCCCACATTCATGCATGGAATATGCCATAGGGGTGATTAACTGAAATAAATTTTTGGTTCAGTTCAATCTATGGTCAGATCGTATGTGGATGTGCTTGACTTGGTTGTAATTTTCATATTTTAGTAAGAGTTATTTTCATGTTTTGATTTAGGAGAATTTGTACTTGTTATTATGTTGATTTGATGGTTTTTCTGTCACAGTTAATATTATGGTTGTATGTTAGTTATAATCATGGTTTATTATGCGATTTGGTTGTGGATATTATGATTCTTTGATAAGTTAATAAATGGTTTATGATTGTATAGGCTAACAAGTGTTGTTACAGATACTTGAGAGAACATTACAACTTCTTGGGGATTTTCAACTAAAGTACAAAGACTTAAAATCATGTATGCATTAATGACATGTAGCTTACATGTTTTCCATGTGTTTCACAAAATATCTAGTATGTTCTACTTAGCCAAGGCCAACTTCTGGATTCAAGTTTGAATGATTAACATTGTTGTTATGAGAAAAATGATTTTGAAAAGTTACGGGAAGTTTTTGGAAGTGGCTTGGAGGATATCCTAGAAAAGTGGGTTAGATCTCAGGACCGAAGGCACAAAAATGAGGAACTAGGGTCATAACCACGTGGACCAAGGCTTGTGAGTGTGGTTGGAAGCTCACAACTACATGGAGGTAGTGTCAAGGCTGTAGTTGTAGGTCTAGGTGACCAAAACAAGGTTCCATATCAGGGATTGACCACCTGGGTTGTTGGTTGATTTGTAGTCCCTGTAGGAGGTTAGTTTTTGGTTAGTTTGTAGGCCCTACTTCCTTAACTAAGACTAGGATTCTGGTTCATGTCATATTGGAACTTCTCTTTGCATTTACCCATAGTGGTTGTAAAAGTGGGTAAATGTGGGGTGTCGCATTATTGATTGCTATAAGAGCTTCTAGGTTCAATACTTGGACAGGATGGGAAGGATGTGATTGCTATGGATGCATGTCAGTTGTATGCATGAATTGTAGTGGCTATGGTTGTCATGTATCTAGTTGGTGTTACAATGAATGATGTGGGTAGGTTGATATGTTCATGTCATTATGGGTGTGTGTTTGTGTGTGTGTGTGTTGTGATAATGTGGAAGGATTGTGAATATGAGATAGCCTCCCTTGAACTTCACTACAGTATATTGGTTATGTTTATATTTCATTTATCTGACATGGTATATTTGTAGGAAGAATAAAATTAAAGATGACAAGTAGAATGGTGGATTACAGTTCATGTGACTCTCCTTATAGATCAACTAAGAAACATGGGGAAGTGTATTCTTTTGGAATAGTATACACGTAGGTGCAAAGAATCAAAGTCATGTACATACCAGTGCACTAATTTAAGAATACCAAGGCTCCTTACCATGGTATTAGCCCACAATATTGAGCGCATTAACAGTTACTCGATCCCGTCTAAGGTTACCACTGGCAATAGTGTAGTTTTGATTCATGGTATTGGCTAAGGCTCTAACTATATAAGGAGGTGAAGATCAAAGTGCTAATTGTAATGTGAAAGGGATTTTGATTAATACTTCAATATGAAGTATATTTGCATTGTAAGGGCCATAGCTGACACATAGATCTGAAAAAATTATGCACCGATGAATACAATGATGGATGAGGATCATGAGACCTAAAATGACTTTCCATTATATGATTTTCTCATGGATTGACTAGATTTAAGTATTGACGAATGTTTTTATCTCTAAATATTATGATCTGCACCTTTCTGAATTTCTAAAGAGCTACACATTTTTGGGTAAAAAATTGTAGATATGTACGCAGGTTGGTCTCGGTTAAGTCATGTATACACATGGGATTTTTTATTCAAAGTTGCGTACATAAAGGAAAGGTTTTTGTTCATAAATTGATCAACTTAGTCAATGATGATGTATCTCTGTTGTCTGTCAGTGATGTCCACATGTTGATTTGGGTTGAGTGATAATGTCTGAAGTAGAACTGATTGAATGATGAAGTTGAATTTGGTTACATGTTGATTGGTTGAAAATATTATTGATGTTGCTAACTGTATGAGGGATCTTTGAGCTAACATAAAATTTCAGAATAACTCTGGGAAACTCCATGTTTGATTCAGAATTACACGTTTTTAGTATATTGAGATCTGTATGCAGGTTTCTCTGCAGAAAAGTGCATATACATGTGGGTCTCCTTAAGTGAAGTAGTGTATACATGTTTGCATATGAATGATCGGGGTTGGAGTTGATTCTATGTGTTGATGTTGTATTCTGAGTTCAGTTTTGTGTTCTACTTACATTGATCTCACTATTTTGTTTGAATTAAGTTGGTGTTTGCATCACTTGATCTACAAGTTGTGATGTATTAAAGAAGGTGGATCCAGTGTGAAAATTTATGAAACATGGTCCATAGATGTTTTGAGGGTTAGATCCTTTAGTGAGGAAGTCAAAGCTTCCTGCCACTAGTAGTTGGAAATTAGATCAAGGGGTTTGAGCTCCCTTCCAATAGGACATGGAGAATGAGTAAAGGTTGTATCCTTTAGCGTGTGGTTGCCTACGTACTAGCATTAGTCTACACCAGTACAATAAATTAAGAAATTTTTCATATTAGTAAGATTGAAGACTGAGACGACAACGACGGTGGTTTTCTCCCACATTGGGTTTCCACCTTAAATCTTGGTGTTCAGGTGTGTTGCTTATCTGTGATAATTTATTCTATCCTTACTGCACCTACTTACTTCTTATCAAATGCCTGATAAATATCTTGCATTCTAGTTTAAGTTTAACATATAATGAATTAACTGTTTCACAAGTTTACTAATATTATGCTAATTTCTTTTACAACAGTCACTTACATACATGAGCTTGGTTCAGTAAAGTCGCGTACATATTTCAAAAAAGAAAACTATTTTTGTGAGTATTTAAAATACTGATTCACCCCCCTCTAAGTATTGTTCCCAACAAAGGTCTCATGGAGGGAACAAAGAGAAGGAGGATGACACAATTAGAGGTGGCATAGGTTTTATTCTAGTTGTCATCAATAGAGGCATCATGGTCATCATGGCTATCACCCTTAGAGGGGGAGTGAGAGGGGGTATTCTCTAGATGAGTTCAAGAAATCCAAGCCTCCTACATTCCATGAAGAGTTGAAGAAACCAAAGGATGTAGAACCATGGTCGATTGGGATGAATAAGTTTTTTGAGATACATGACTATACAAACAACATGAAAGCTAGGATAGTTATTTTTAGTCTCAAGGGAAAGGAAGATATTTGGTATGAATATGTAAAGCATGTTAGAGGCATTAATATAGAGGAGTTGAGTTGGCATGAGTTCAAAAGCCTATTAAGGAAGATGTAGTTGTCAGAGAGGTATTATGATGGTAAGACTAACGAGTTCTATGAATTGAAGGTCGGGTCTATGATAGATGAAGTGTATATGAATAAGTTTATGGAGTTGTTAAGGTATGTGCCATATGTTAAGGAAAAGAATACAGGGGTTCAAAGATTTAACATTGGACTTCCATTAGCATTCAAAGATTTCTTTTAATTAAATTTGGAGAAAATCTCGTGAATGTGACAACAATAGGATTTGTTGCTAAATTGACTCCTTTTAATCTTGACAAGGAGTTATTGCATCCTATATTTGTTGTGAGTGAATTTATGATTCAGTTTCTACTCCCAGCTATAAAATGTAAGCCCGTAGAGGCAAATGTGTAATGAGGGATGTGCGGTGAGTGGGAGAGAAGATGAGAAAATCTACTGTTGTAATCGTCCAGTTGATGAATGAGATTGTTGATGCATCTGTTTGGTGGATGTAGCCCAGATTGGTTGGGTGAACCACATTAAAATCTCTGTGTCTTTGTGTTTGTTTATGATGTGTGTGATTATTTAGTTTCTGCTATGTTTTTTTCTCCTACATGATAATGCTAAGCCACCATACCTGCTCCAGAACAATAGTTCATACTTCAAATGGATGGAATTATAGTAACCACAATTACAATACTATAAGGGATATAGTTGCTGAAGCTGTTGCACAACCTGGCCATGGTCATAGCCACAACTATAACTTTAACAATAATAGCCTAAAATCATATAATCTAATTAGGCGACCCACCTCATGAACAAACTATAACTACCACTAAAAATAAGAAAGATATATATTCCCGGGAATAACCCAATCCAATGTACCATATTGCTATTGCATAAAGACGTTGATTTTGTCCATTTTCATAGGTGATCCTCCTTAGGTGAGAGAACGGAGATGAGAAGTTACCCATATCAACCTGAAGACAGAAGACACTCATTACCTGCATGACATTATCACCAGACCATACCCCACCAAACATTGAGTTGTTATCCATTATGGATATATGGGAATCCATAGTTTGTTGAAAGGTTGAAGCGTAGCAAAGCGAAGCATAGTGGGTATTCCAAGCTGATTTCCTTCCTTCTGTTATCGGTAACTCACATATATAATGATAGCCATCGACATAAAGATGGCAGGTCACTGCTCACTCTTTTCTCAATCATAAAAGTAGGGAATAAAGAGAAAAAAATAAAAACACAAAAATGCATATGAAAAAACAAAATATTTACAATCATGTCAAAATAAGACTAAGTCATTTTCAATTTAAAATATTTAAAAGTATATAAAAATAAGACTAAGTTTAAGTCATTTTGAATTTAAGATATGTACAAGCATATCAAAATAAGACTAAGTTAATCATTAGAATGATATTTAACATCTTTTCTTTTTTGCAATAGAGAGATTCATATATGAAACATCAAGTTTAACTACAATGGATACTATACTCTCTTCAAAATAAATTGACTAAAACATTATTAATGGACAATGTTTTCAATTTGTTAGCTTTAGTGGAAGTCTAGGAATAGTAAGAGTGTTAAACCAAGAATATATAAGATAAAAATAGAATATGACTTTTAGGAAAGTAGGGAGGATAATAATAAAATATGACCATTATGAAAGTAGAAAGGATAGTTATAAAATATGACCATTAAGATAGAGATAAAATGAATTGTCTTTAGTTAGACATTTTGGAAGCTTTTCCTGTGGGTGTTCCAGTCTAATTTCTCTAAACTCTAGTAGAAATTTATTGAAATGAAAAGTTTGATAGGTAATCCCTGCACAAACAAAGTGTCCTAGGGTTTTTCAAGGTGTTGAATCCATGTATAGAGTAAAAAGGCCTTTTTAAATAACATAAATGAAGATTTCACCTCAATTTTTCTACCAAATTCTGATACCAAAAAGTCCAAAAAGTCGCACTAAAGATAACTGCGAGATAAAATATGGCCATTAAGAAAATAGAGAGAATGTGAAGGTTGTTGATTTCATATCTATCAGTAATTAATAATTTTTTAATTATAAAATTAAATATAATAGAGGTTATGGTTAAAATAGAATAAATAGAATATATTAATTAAAATAATTAGAATAATATAATAAAAGGGAAGAAGGGCCACATAATAAAATAATAAAATAATGAACTTGGTCAAGTTTATTTTAATACTAAAGTGGAAAATGATAAAATATTTATTTTAAATTATTAAATTAGTATTAAAAGTCTTATTAGATTAGAATAATTAGAAAAATATCAAATGTGCTCTTTGTTTTAGTTGAACTATGGGAATAGTGGTGTTAATCGTTGTTCGACTGTTATTGTGTTTACCGCTACGATATAGAGATAGAGATAAATTGTTAGGAAAATGGAGAGGAGGTGAAGATTGCTGATTTGATATCTATTAACAATAAATAGTTATTAATGTTTTTGGATGTTGGGTAAAGATTATGGTTAAATTAGAGAAAATAGAATATATTAATTTAAAAGAATTACAAAAATACAATAAATGGGATGAATGACCAAATTAGTAAAATAATAAAATAATGATTTTGTTCAAATTGATTATAATATTAAAGTGGAAATGGTAAAATATTTATTTTCGATTATTAAATTAGTGTTATTTAAGTTTAAATAGTTTAATCGACATAACTCTAGCCCTTGGGGGTTTTTCAGGGAGCTGAATCCATTTTTGTATTCAAAGATGTATTTTAAATAACAAAAAATCTTGAAATAGTATTGTTGGATTTTGGTGAATTCAGTCAAAAATGCGATTTTTTCTATAAGTTAGATCGTGCCTTAAAATTATATTAAGTTAGAAGCATTAGAAAAATATAATAAATGGATTGAAGGGTTGTTACTGGGAATAGTGTCCACTCGGATGCTACTATTCCCACTAAGATGGGTGTCTATCTTAGAAGCAAACAAGTAAAGTCTACTTTCGTTTTCTTTTATGAAAATAGACAAGAGGAGAACCAAGAAGACCAACCTTGGCCTTGCGCTTAATTTCCCCTCCTTCTTGATAGAGCTTCGCCACTTCTTCTTCGTCTTCCCAACTTCAAAGAGAACTTGTGAAATCACAGCAACATACTACTATCGAAGAAACAAAGATCTATATTCATAAATAACACATGACCAGATGTGTGTTAACCATATAAATGCATATATAAACAAGTACACAAGAATATGGAATAAAACTAAAATAGCTTTATTAATATGAAAAGTAGCAAGAGGATTACAACCATATGTTCTGACCTAGCATCATCCTCCAGCTAGGAAGCCCTTCTTCACCTCAAGCAAATCTTAGATCACCCAACACTATGAATGTACACAAGAAAACCAACAGCTCTTCTCTGTAAGATACAAAATTCAAACCTCTGGATCTCTATGATGAGGGATCCATATATAGATGATTACAGAGAGGTGAGTCATCTTCTGGGATCTTGATTATTGTCCTCTCTCTGAGAGTTCCTACTTCCACTTGGAGAATGATGATCTCTTACTCAACCCTGGTCGAAAACAAAGAGGCAAGTGTTAGAGGGGAAGCTTCTGGAAGATTCCATGATCTTCCACGTCGCATTTTGTACATGCCATTTATCCATTCCCAACCATCGCACCCTACAGAGGAGCAATTCAGTATGCATCGCACCTTGTACACTGGGAAGGTGATATGCATCGCACCCTCTGCACTCAGCTTTCAGTATGGTCCAATTTTGACCATTTATGAGCAGTTTTCAGTGGAGAACTTCTGCGAGATGATGTAATTAGATGACCTTGTTCCTTTAGGAAGCGAAGAAACACTTTTAGGGACTTAGGAGCCCTCAGTTTATGGACATTTATAATTGCGGTCGAAGTGCCCAAAAATGTCTATAACAGTTTCCCCCTAAAGCATGAGGTCGTTAATCTTCGTGATGTCGGGTGAAATCCTTTACTATGAGGATTCGAAGTTTTTTTGAGCTGGGAGGCAACCTGTAATAAGATACAATACAATACATTATTTTGACAACATTTTTTCATGATCTAACTGAGGCGAGCATCCCCATCCTCAACTTTATAAATTCATTTTCATGTACATAGGACAGACAATCGTCTGTGTGACAGACTGATGATATGGACCCATCATCTTTTGATTTGGATGATCATATGTTCGGCAATGATGTAGACTTGATGTATTTATATTCCTAAATATATCGCAAACCGGATAGATGAAACTAGATCCGGGGTCTTCAAAACTTGTTCAATCTTCACTCGGAGTACAAGTCAATCCATGTGAAAAATGTTATGGAGTCGAACATGGAACACATCGCCTAATTACCAGCCAATGATGTAAGTTGTTAACATGCGTGAGAGGAATCACCAATAATGAAAATGACCCTCAAGGTACTACAGTACAATTCACATGGTCTGAAAAAAAGACTTGGCATCGAACACCAGGTAAAATCTCTCGGTCGAAGGCCATTGATGTAAACTTGTCAACGAAAGTGAGAAACTTGCCATTGAGGCATGCAAGCTTCAAAGTACTGAAAGGGTTGTTCCTAAGTCAACTTCTTGGATAATGAGTTGATGTCGACAAGAAGCGACCTGTCGCAGGAGGGCCTTAATGAATCCGACATCAACGACATGGAACGAAGCAAATGATTTTGGAGGTGAAAACAATCTAACGATACAGGGTTCAGGGTGGCGGTCATGAAGGAATGGAGCATGAATGTATTCCAGTGGGTGAGACACAGGTGAATTGTCTGAATGACTTCTCTTAAACATATCGGCGACACTGACGATGGATTGGTAGCGTTAACCCCAAATATGGATGGTGTGGTGGACCAATGTTGATGAAAAGTGAACAGAACAACCCAATCTAGCATGGATGCGGAAAGAAAGTGTCATGTTCAAGAGCGACTTGCTAGAAAGAAAGTTTCTTCAAGTTTTCTTCCCAATTTTCCCCAGTCATTGCTGACCAGTACCTCTTTATTTTTGTCAAGCTTGAGGAGGATAACATATGCTTGTTCTATAATCCACCCTTCGGGCGAACCTGTCGCTATATTTTAGCGAGCCTAGCAACAACGAAACCTGTTCTCGTCCATTTGGACGAGTTTGTCGCTATTCGGTTTTAACGAGTTTAACGACAAATATAACTCGGTCCCTTTCAATTTTACAGATTCAGAAAGGAACGGAAAGTAGAATCCAACGATTCTTTTTCGTCATATAATCCCTTAAGTCCGAAAAAGCATAAAATAATACAAAAGGGATGAATTTTTTATAGTTTTAACGAGCAGGACAAGACAAGCGCTCGATCTTTTTGTGTAATAATCCCTCAGGTCCAAAAAGATTAAAATTAGGAGGGATATCACTTCCGATGACTTTAACGAGCCGGAGAGGCCAATCGCTCGGAAATATTTTAGTCAGGTGAAAAGAGCTTAAAGAAGACTCATTTTTTAGGAACGAGTGATGGTTTCAAGTAGCAGCTGATTCCAGGTAAGATTTGGAATTTTCCAATCATGGTAGTGTCACAAGGATGGCTAATAGAATCACTCTTCGCAGATGTTCCTCGAAGGGGTAAAAAATCAGATGGGGGTGAATGATCGGCTAAAAATAGAGTGGAGGTGATGGTGAGAACACGACCAAGGCTCAAAAGCTGGCGATAAGGCATTCACAATGGTTATTTACCAGTTCATTTTCTTTTAATGAGCTTAAATGTTGGGGGAAACATTTGCTCATGACTTATTTTTATTTTTTAATAAACTTGAACTATGCGCTAAAACTTCTCGTGGAGGGCTTATTTTTTAATGAGCTTGAACCCTACGGTAACATTGCTCGCCAGTCGTATGATAAGAATGTCTCAATCAAGATGCTATTTTGAAGTGGCTTACATCTCCCAAGCTTTGCCATGGATCCTTTCTTTATGCAAGTTAGGAAACAACTAGCCTTACGGGTTTAAAGGGTTAGAAGTCCTACAAATTTAAAAAATAAAATGGTCGCTCTTCGCTTGCATGCGGAAAGATTTGCATGCCCGCAGGTATAGCAAAGTAGAGTTTCCAGGTTACCCTTCAATTTGCAGACAAAACATTTGTTCTATCAGAAAAGGCCTACATTTTCCAGGTTACCCTTCAATTTGCAGACAAAACATTTGCTCTATCGAGAAAGGCCTACCTTCTAACGGAGGTATGTTATCCGGTCTAATCCCATTTTCCTATATGGACAGGTATCAGACTAGTCATATATCCTTCGCCGAAACCTACCCTATACCCAGAGTTTTTCTACTGAAGCAGACCAGGGTGCATGCCCCTTGGGTTTTAGTCATGTCCTCCTGAATCACTCACGCTCTTTAGGTGGATGGACTGGAGATCGATGAGACATTGCTTGTGTGAAAAGACCATTTAGGGATTGCATTTGACTATTTGTGATGTGAACTCGGGAATGACATTTGGTCTACGAGATTGACCATTCTGCCTTCGTGCGGAAAACACATTACTCTAAAGAGTGAGGAGACAATGGCTCCCATGCAATAAATATAGTCGCATCCAAGGAGTAGATTATAATCCAAGGGTCCTTGAACTACCATCACGTTCATGTGAACAGCTTTCCTTCTCAAAGTAATGGGCACATTTGGAAGGATCCCTAAAGGTCGACTAGTTCCTTTGTCAAAGCCTGTCAGATTTCTCATTTCAGGAAAAAGCGATGGCGAACCAAGCGGTTTCCAAGCAGTTGAGGAAAGGATACTCACAGAAGTGCCTTCATTGATGATGGTACCAACCATGACCATTCTGTAAGCTTGTACAATGATTTTGAATGGTACACTAGCTGGTAAACAGGGTCTACCTAGTATATTCCAGTCGGAGGAAACGACTAGGTTTGTTGGTGGTGGGACCGAATAGACGGTCGGATAAGACTCTAATGAACTTCATTCCTGTGATAAAGGAATGGGAGGACTACCCCCAAGTTCATCGGAGTCTGTGTTGACGAAAAGAATTTGAACGGTGTCATTCTCTTTCTCTTCAGTCATGGTATCATTCGAAGATGAGCACTCCCGGGTCAACTGCCATCTCGATCTTTTGACTTTCGTTTGGTATGGATTCAGAGCATTCATTTTCAGTGATAGATGCTTCGGCTGACCACAATGATGGGCCAACCGGATTTTCAACCATTGTAGGACTTGGCAAGAGCTTTTTATATCCAGGAGGAATTCGTAGCGGTGAAACCAGACAATCATCCAAAACTCTTTTAGCCTCGTCAAGGAAGGGACAACGGTGGACGGCGTGATTTCCTTCACACAACTTACAAGGAAATTTGGGATTCCTTTTCTATCCATGTGCTTCAGTTTCACTAGTTGATGGTGTGCATTCAACATGATCGTCAGAGGTTGACGCCACTGGATTGTGCAAATGAGGAGACCAGTCCCTTAAGATCTGAGGGATGCAGGGACAATCTCGGTGACAATGGTCTCCATTGCAAATCACACAAGGAGATTTAGGTTTCGATGGTGCAGTGTGAGGATTTTCGCTAGATGATGCTTGGTTGCCCCCTTTCGATTTTGGTTCCTTTTTCTTCTTTTCCTTTTTCTCTTTCTGCTTCTTCTTCTTCTCAGTTACTTGATTTTTAGCTTCATCGGCTTTATCAAGCAAAGAGGAAGGAGGAGAGGGAGAATCAGACGAAGTAGAAGGTTGGGAGGCAACTCTAGTGTCGTCTAGTTGCTAATTGGACTATTCAGGAATTATGGGATTCTGAGCGACAGAGGTAGAGAAGAGCCAGATAGGCAAACCAATTGTCAACCCTGGAAGTGACAAAGTGGCCATATGGGGTGCACCAACATCTCCCCAAGTGGAGAAGGGACTAGGATTTCCTTTAAGGGGAAATCCTTGGTTGGTAGGCTCCATTTTCTCAACCCAAAGACCAACAGGGGAATTTGTGATGTTATTCCGATTTAAAATAAATTTTAGACGCTTTGTCACAACTTGTTTTTTCAATTTTAAAGAGTCGAGAAAAAACAAAAGATCACTCTAGTTGCCTTCGATTTTTATTGAGCCTAAAGTGACAAGTGCTCAGAGGACCTTTTATTTTAAGGAGTGTGGAAAGGAGCAAAATTGACTTCTCTGGAGATCTAGGCAGAGAGGATTACTAAACCAATCGCAAAACTACATAATATTTTTTACGGTACGGCAGTCAATATTCCCGAATGATGTGTTCAGTGCATTGCGATCGATAGGGTAGCAGACACGGCTTCCTAAGGATAAAGGATGCAGCCTATTTTGGTCTCCCAATATATACTCAATGGTACGTGGGAGCACAAGTCCATACTAGAACTTGTCGTCTCAGAGTGGAGGAATCACCCAACCAACACTGAAAACAACAGTTACCAGGTTTTATGACGTCGGAATACGTCTCTAGCCTAGACCTCTAGATGTTGTGCGTTAAATTCCAAAGCGTTGTTAGATTCATTAAATTTATTTTAAGTTGATCTTGCTTCACAATTTTCCTTTCAGGTTCACCGCGTGATGTGTATATAATTCCTAAAATGCAGTCTAAGATGATAAAAAAACATTTAATATTCTTTCGGCAATGAAAATCCTAGCTAATAAGGAAAGAAAGTTAAGAATTTTTTCTTCACAGAGCACAGAGCACACGCTAAATGCACAGTCCTAAATCAAACCAAGCTGTCGAAATGCAAATGCACATGCATGTATTTGTTTTCAGCTTTCTTAATGTATGAATGATGATAAGAAGGTTATGTGCAAATTTGAATTACTTTTAAAGCGACAGTACTCAACAATAATTCTTTTTCAAAACGAAGTGAAAGCAAGAGAGACACTTTCCGATTTTGAAATGAAAATTTCTTTTCGACACTCTAAAAACTACTAATTCAAATCCTATACAATAGCAACTATATAATTGACTATCAAGAACAATGGGATTGTTTTCTAAAACTAAAAACGACAGCTACAACACTTTCATATCTAGAGACGACAGTTCGACTATGCTACTTTTTTGCAAAAGAGAACTGAAAATGACGCACAATACATAAAAACGCTTACAGTTCTTTGCACTATGGAGGCGATATAATGCAAGAGAAGGGGTTTTGACAGAAATACACTAACTAGAGACAGCAAAACTCCTAGATAGGACTGAAAACAGTGAGAAAAAACCATAGTTTGAGGGTAAAGTTAACCCCCTCTGACCATTTCACCTGTTACACAGTGAAACCAGTATGCAGCGCACGTACTGCACTTGGGAAGTACGATGCATACAGTCTGCCTTGAAGGCAAGGTGCGATGGTACCAATGCGAGACTTTAAACAAGTTTTCACTCACAGTTTTCAATTCAGTTCAGGGATTTAGGCCGAGTAATTAATGTTCAGTGTATGTAAAATACAGGGGTGATCTAAAGAGGTTACTAGAGCCACCACTTAGGGCAATTAGAATTCTTGTAGATCTATTGTTTAATTCATAAGCAAAACCCAGAGATAGACTGAAGCAGCATTGATTTACTTTGCATTTGTATAACAAACGCAGTTCGAAGGATAGTTGGCTTGACTTCAGGCTCCGTCTATAATTTTATAAAAGAAACAAGGATAGATAGGCTAACAAACAATCTAGTCGCTCCCCAGTGGAGTCGCCATCTTGTTACCGGGAATAGTGTCCACTCGGATGCTGCTATTCCCACTAAGATGGGTGGCTATATTAGAAACAAACAAGTAAAGTCTACTTTCGTCTTCTTTTCTGAAAATAGACAAGAAGAGAACCAAGAAGACCAAACTTAGCCTTGCGCTTGACTTCCTCTCCTTCTTGATAGAGCTTTGCCACTTCTTCTTCGTCTGCCCAGCTTCAAAGAGAACCTATGGAATCAGAGCAAAATACTACTATCAAAGAAACAAAGATCTATATTCATAAATAACACAGCACCAGATGTGTGTTAACCATAAAAATGCATATATAAACAAGTACAGAGGAATATGGAAGAAAACTAGAATAGCTTTATTAAGATGAAAAGTAGCAAGAGGATTACAACCATATGTTCTGACCCAGCATCATCCTCCAGCTAGAAAGCCCTTCTTCACCTCAAGCAAAGCTTAGATCACCCAACACTATGAATGTACACCAGAAAACCAAGAGCACTTCTCTATAAGATACAAAATTCCAACCTCTGGATCTCTGTGATGAGGGATCAATATATAGATGATTACAGAGAGGTGACTCATCTTCTGGGATCTT
This sequence comes from Pinus taeda, assembly GCA_000404065.3. Lineage (NCBI taxonomy): Eukaryota > Viridiplantae > Streptophyta > Pinopsida > Pinales > Pinaceae > Pinus > Pinus taeda. Next base: position 23,177 of record APFE030607816.1, on the reverse strand, counting down.
GATTAGTGTCCTCTCTCTGATAGTTTCTGCTTCCACTTGGAGAATGATGATCTCTTACTCATCCGTGGTCGAAAACGGAGAGGCAAGTGTCAGAGGGGAAGCTTCTGGAAGATTCCATGATCTTCCACCTCACATTTTGTCCATGACATTTGTCCATTCCCGACCATCACACCCTACAGAGTTGCAATTCAGTATGCATCACACCTTGTACACTGGAAAGGTGATATGCATCGCACCCTCTGCACTGAGCTTTCAGTATGGTCCAATTTTGACCATTTATGAGCAGTTTTCAGTGGAGAAGTTCTGGGAGATGATGTAATCAACTGACCTTGTTCCTTTAGGCAATGAAGCAACACTTTTAGGGACTTAGGAGTCCTCAGTTTATGGACATTTATGATTGGAGTTGAAGTAACCAAAAATGTCTATAACAAGGGCCAAATTAATACAATAATAAATTTCGTCAAATTGATTTTAATACCGGAGAGGACATGGTTAAATATTTATTTTAAATTATTAAATTAATATTATAATGATATATAAGTTTTAATAAAATAAAATTTAAAGATAGAATAGGCTATTTGTTAGATTTTTTGGAATGATTTTCAGCCTATTTTGTGGTCTAATTTGTCTAGAATTAGACAATGAAATGAAATGATATTTTAACATCCACGAGACTAAAATATTCTATGAGACCATTAGTTCCTTGCTTTTGGCATTTTTTAGTTCAATCCTTTTCTTATTAAAATTGATAATGAGCTAGCCCAACCTTTCAACAATCCCCTCAAAGGTAATTCCAAGAAACTGATGTTAACATATTGCCATAACTTTCTCTGATGCCTTTGAATTAATCACATTCCAAAATGAAATGTTTTTCTAATTGCACTCCCTTAGACATACAAAATTTACACAATCATTCTTCGCAAGCTTCTTTAGGCCTTTTCCATCTTCTAGTTTTACACCGAAGTTGATGCAAGTTGGTCCTTAATTGAGCAATAAGAACCTTTTTCCATCCACATAATGCTAGCTCCAATAAACTCTTTTTGTTGTAGATCACAGATAGGATTGAATTCTTGAATGTAGTACTTCTTTCTACCCAACTCTTTTCCCCATACCCGTTTATGAAACTTCTCCATAAGAAAATTCTTTAGCTCCTTGCTATTTTTGGGACAGGCGTTGAGGTAGCTCCAATAAACTCATTTTGTTGTAGATCACAGATAGGGTTGAATTCCTTAATGTACTACTTCTTCTTTTTACCCAACTCTTTTCCCTAGATCCGTTTATGAAACTTCTCCATAACAAAATTCTTTAGGTCCTTGCTAGTTTTGGGATAGGCATTGAGGTAGATATTCATTTTTTGCATCCATGTGTAGTTTTGTTTTATTCATTGGAATCACAAGTTTGAGGGGTGGACTTTTCACAATCTAAGTGTCTATGTTTTTAAGGGTGCTAGATTGATATACGTAATCATAAAGCCAATTTAATCCATACAAATCAAGATTTGACCATAATTTTTTCCATATTCCAGCTAAAAACTCCAAAAACCCCAACAAGTAGACAAGGTCATTAAAAAATTTGATTAAAATAATATAAGAATGTGATTAAATTAGGTTAAGATAATATAAAATAGAATCAAAGAGTTACAAAAGTAAAATAAAAAATTTATTTAATTAGATTAAAATGAAAGAACAATTAAAAGAAAAGAAGAATTTAAAATAGTATTTAATTAAATTTAAATTAATGAAGAATTAAAAATAGAGTTAAGATTAAAATTAGATAATTAACATAGTGTATATTAAAAGCTTTTAAGAGGAATGATTAATAAAAAATGGGGTGCGGGTAGGTGAAAGAGAATAGACACAAACAAAGGGTTGGGGATACGGTAACAAAGAGGACATTTGTTAGATTTTTTGGAATGATTTTTAGCCTATTTTGTGGTCTAATTTGTCTAGAATTGGACAGTGAAATGAAATGATATTTTAACATCCACGAGACTAAAATAGTCTGTGGGACCATTAGTTCCTTGCTTTTGGCCTCTTTCAATTCAATCCTTTTCTTATTCAAATTGATAATGAGCTGGCCCAACCTTTCAACAATCCCCTCAAAGGCAATGCCAAGAAACTGATACTAACATATTCCCCTAACTTTCTATGATGCCTTTGAATTAATCACATTCCAAAATGAAATGATTTTCTGATTGCACTCCCTCAGACATACAAAATTTAAACACTCGTTCTTTGCAAGCTTCTTTAGGATTTTTCCATCTTTCTGTTTCACACTGAAGTTGATGCGAGTTGGTCCTTAATTGAGCAATAAGAACCTTTTCCCTCCACAGAATGCTAGCTCCAATAAACTCTTTTTGTTGTAGATCACAGATAGGATTGAATTCCTTAATGTAGTACTTCTTTCTACCGAACTCTTTTCCCCATACCCATTTGTGAAACTTCTCCATAAGAAAATTTTTTAGCTCCTTGCTATTTTTGGGACAGGCATTGAGGTAGCTCCAATAAACTCATTTTGTTGTAGATCATAGATAGGGTTGAATTCCTCAATGTATTACTTCTTCTTTTTAGCCAATTCTTTTCCCCAGATCCGTTTATGAAACTTCCCCATAAAAAAACTCTTTAGCTCCTTGCTAATTTTGGGATAGGCCTTGAGGTAGATATTCATTTTTTGCATCCATGTGTAGTTTTTTTTCGTTCATTGGAATCACAAGTTTTGGGGGTGTACTTTTCACAATCTAACTGTCCATGTTTTTAAGGGTGCTAGATTGATATATGAAATCAAAAAGCCAATTTAATCCATACAAATCAAGATTTGACCATAATGTTTTCCACATTCTAGCTAAAAACTCCAAAAACCCCAACAAGTAGACAAGGTCATTAAAATATTTGATTAAAGTAATATAAGAATGTGATTAAATTAGGTTAAGATAATATAAAATAGAATTAAATAGTTACAAAAATAGAATAAAAAAAGTATTTAATTAGATTAAAATTAGAGAACAATTAAAAGCAAAGAAGAATTTAAAATAGTATTTAATTAAATTTAAATTAATGAAGACTTAAAAAGAGAGTTAAGATTCAAATTAGATAATTAACATAGTATATATTAAAATTTTTAAGAGGAATTATTAATAAAAAAGGGGGTGCAGGTAGGGGAAAGAGAATATGCACAAACAAAGGGTTGGGGATAAGGTAATAAAGAGGACCGAGTGAAAGGTGAATGGAGAAGGTAGGTGAGAATGGTTACGCTTAACATCACAATTAGGATGATTAGGATTAATGGACAAAAAAAGAATAGTGGGTTTTTAGGAATAGGTTAATTTTTATCCATCTTATCTATTAAAGTTGTTAGGGTGTTTTTAAATTTCTAGAGCCTCTGTAATGATGTGGTTTGAGTGGAAAGAGGTAGAGGTGAAGATTTTGGTTGCACAAAATAAATTAAATTCTTAGTATTGTGGGAGCGTTCATCGATAGTGGATTTAGTGATTCAATTATGGTAGGTGTCTTTCACATGCTCTTTAAGTGTGGCTTTGAAGGATCTTCCTATTTGTCATATGTAGGACATTCCACTGGAGAAAGGGATCTCATAGATTCCGAGGCGAAGAATGGGGCCATTCTTGTCTTTGGCCAAGCTGAAGAGCTTACCAAGGGTTTTATGGGGTTTGAACAAGGCTTTGAGGTTCATTTTATAAAGGCTTTTGAAAATATGATCGGTAATTCCCTCAGTATAGGGAAGGGAGACATTGGCTAAGGGTGGATTGATGGCAAGGCTTTTAAGATTAAAGTGGAGAGCATAATGGAATGCTTTTTTGATCTAGGAAAAGGAGTAACCATTAGATTTAAGGGATTTGGTGATATGTTCTTTTTCATTGGAAAATGATTAAGAGAAGAAATATGAATGGCACGAGTAGCAAGGGTTTTAAGAACAACATACTTTTGAACATGATTATGGTGATTGTTAGAATGAATGTACCTATCAATATGAGTCTTCTTACGAGAGAGTTGGTGGGTTATCAGGATGGCGAGAGACAAGGATGTTAAGAGAGGGAGGGATTGTTTGGACTGAACCTCCATAATGAATTGGAAGTTGTAAGGAAAGTGAATAAGATGGAAAAGGATGGTTCTAAGTTCTAGCATACTATGATACTAAATAGAAAAGATATCATTGACAAAGAGCTTCCAAAACATAGGTTTTAAGAGGAAGATTTTAAGGGATAAGGTTTCAGAGTGCTCTGTGAAAATGTTGGCAACAATAAGGGAAAGGGAGGAACCAATGGTTGTGTGCTCAGGTTTGTCATAGTAGACTCCATTAAAAATGAAGAAAGTGGTGGTGAGGAAAATTTTGATAAGTTTGAGGGTTTTAGAGTCAATTAGTTTGTAAATGAGGTTAATGGCTTATAGGATAGGGTTTTGGCGAAGCCTTTTAACAACCTAGGTTTAAAGTTCATATAATAAAGGTTAATAAAGTCAAAATAAGACCAAGATCATGGGACAAGTGTTCCAAGTTGAATGTTGAGAAAATCACTATAGTGGGCATCACTTTCAGATTATTAACGGCTAAAGAAATTGGCAAATGAATTGGCCAAGGAAAAGAGCCATTAATTGGCATTTTTATTTATGAAAATAAAGGAAAATAGGAGAAAAGGAAGGCGAAGAGACATATATTTGCATGAGAGGGATATTGAGGAAAAATGAAGGAAAATTAAGATAATAAAGGCTTCAACGATAAAAGAGCTTCTAAGGATTAGTTACTAGTTTTTTATTAGTTTAGATTTCGAATTAGTTTCAGAGAGAGAGGAGCAGCAAGAGGAGAATGAAAGAAAGAGCAAAGGAAGGAAAAGAAAAGACTAAACAAGGAAAAGAAAAGGAAAGAAAGGGGAAGGTTGGATCAGCAACTTGAGCAGGAGGTTTTTATAGGTAACATGCTGCATGTGTGATTCCCTAGTTGATGTCTGAATGCATGGTTTATGCATTTGACTATTTGGTTCCTTTGTTTTAATTTGAATGGGTTTTGATGGGATTGATAGTGGTCTTAGCCTTGCCTTTCCATTTCCTAGATAGTTATTATGTCATGGGATTCATTTTGCTGGTTGAGCCTTGGATTCCGAGAAAGTTTTGGAACCAAGTGAGGTGGTCTCAGGAAAATTCCCAACGATTCACAGTGGAGATGGTTTTCTTTGGGAAGCCCTTTATAGGTGGGTGTAGAAGGAAAATTCCTCAAGGTATGGTGAAGAAATTGATGAGCCCCCAAAATGGATAATTATATGGGCTCATTCAGCCTCCTAATTCGACTTAATCCACCATTCTCATTAGGTTATTGCATGTTTTTTATTATATTTATGCTAATAGAGTGAATCAGGTTAGTCATTATGCCAACAAGTCTAATGGGTGCTTTGTGCAGTGTTTTGGTCAATTTTGAGACAAAATCAAAGGTTTTAATGAGCACTTGGCAGCCAAATTCGTGGAAGAACAAGGGATAGGATTTTTAGGAAGGTGTTCCCTTCATTTATGGGCCCTTACCTCGAATTCTCCACCATCAGTTTGGAGTTCAAGGGCCACCAAATTGATTATCACAAGGACAACCAAACAAGTCAAGTAGGACTGCTGTTAAGTACAAGTTTTGCGCAGCTGAGTCCCTAAAGTTTAGGAGGATTTTCAGGGTTCTCAATTTGTATAAATAAGAGGGCTTAGGGCCTAATTTTAGTTAGTCACTTTGTAGGCAGAAGTTAGCTAGTTTGTAGTTCGGTTTTTAGTCAATTTTTTAGGCAGTAGTTTAGCTCTGCATTTCAGCACATTTTCAAGTTTTCCTTGTGGATAGGTTTTGGAATGTAACTATTCTTTTGATCAAAAAAGATGAATCCAGCATTGAACCAGCTCTAATCTCTCTTAGGAGGTTGTAGCTCTTGGGGTTGGGCCCATCTCAAGTGCCCAGTACCTCCTTTGTTTACTTTCATGTGTCCTTGTTGCATTGTTAGAATAAAATCTGTTATTTAGATTAAAATATTGCTTTGTTACTTAGGTCGTTTTTTGTGATTAAAATAGCTTTTCATGTTCATATTTACTTGATAGGTTAATCACAGGGAAGATCTTCAGAGAAAGGTTACCAAGCACCTTAGATCTCACCTCCCCCTCAGTGGAGTCATGAGTTGGGACCAAGGTGACCTTTCTGCCACCAAAAACGTTGTTTTGCTTTGTCATGCAATCCTTGGTGTTGGAATTCTCATTTGCAGACGCTAATATTAGTTTTGTTTAAATGCTTCAATTTATGATTTCTTAGTTGCATAGTTATTTCACTTATTTCATTTCGGATAAACTTCTGTTCATTTCATTTTGTTGTTACTTAGGTCAGATTAGAGTGAAGTAACTAGGTCATAGGTTTTCTAAGTGTTTGTTTGTTCAGTTTGAAAAATAACTTGCAGAGCGCCTTTCATACTTCTCCACCGACCCATACTCCATCCAACCTACCTGCTTCATCCTCCATTTCAGATCCTTGCCTTACCTTTGCCACGTTCCCTCACGTTCACCTACTTTCCATATTATTGTGTAGCATTGCCTTATCTCTCCTTTAACAAATCCAACCGTCCTTATCACTCCTCAGCTCCATCCACCAAAACCTAGACCTTCTCACAGCATTATCTCACCTCCATACCCACTCCTTCATCTTTCTCCCTCCATCCATCCTCCAAAATCCCATTTCTGAACATCCTGTAGAAAATTACAGACATCATGTAGAAATTCCAGAACATCTTGTAGAAACCCTACAGACTTCCTGTAGAAGCTCACGAAAGTGGTCTCTTGATCTCCAAACTTTGTGAAACTCTCTGAAAGGGTGCTAGGGACCCCTTCGGCCCTCTCTGAACCTTCCCAACCCCCTGCAAGCATTTTCTCTCACTGATCCACCTCTGCACAGTAAAAAATAGTTAAACACATGCACGATAATTCCGACAAGTTATTTAGAAATACAAAAAGATGTTTTCTTCAGATAGTGATAACTTAGACACACCCATTTCACCTTCCTAGAAGTTACTAGCATCTCTTTTAGTAGCTTGCATCCTCTTTTTCGCATCAGTAGGGCTAGCTGGTAAAATTAGGGTTTGTTAGGGTTTGCATTTCCTTTCAGCTTTTCAGTTTCTTTCTGCAAGTAGATTAGTTTCCTTTGAGTTAGCTTTCATCCATCTATTAAAAAGCTTCTTCTTAGAGCTCATAGAAGTTGGCTTAAGCCCCTAATGGACTTGTGCTAGTTGACGAAGTGACAGCTGCGGCAAGAGCTAGTACTTGTGCATACAGCACCCTCGCTTCTAAGTTTGTTACGAACTACCGGGTTGATAAAATTAAAGAAGGGAGTCCCAAGAGTTGTAGCATTATTGCTGCAATACTGGGGCCTGCCACTCTTTTTGGCGCCGTTGTCGGGAAGTGTCAAAGTATTGGTGATTGCTGCTTTTCTTCTATTTTCTACTATAACCTTCTGCTAAGTAGTTTATTTCAACAAGCGTAGAGTAGATTGTTTCATTTCCATTCTGTAATTTCATTTTTGCAAAAGTAGATTAGAAAATTCCTACTTTCATAGATTAGAATTTCAATTCCGCAATTTCATTTCTGCAAGCGTAGATTAGCATTTCAATTCCGCAATTTCAATTCTGCAAGCGTAGATTAGCATTTCAATTCCGCAAGTGTAGCCTAGCATTCCACTCCTGCAATTTCATTTCAGCAAAATAGATCAGTCCTTTCCTTCTTTCATTTCAGCAAGATAGTTATTTGCAGTTCAATCTATTTTAGTTTTGCAGGTACAAGAAAAAAAATACAAAAATCAACCAAAAAAATTCCTTTCATGCCTAGTAGGAGTAGAGATAAGTTAGAAAAATACTTGCACAACACCCCCCACTGCTTCACACAGCCAACCTTCTCTCTTCTTCGATGGTTGTGATTAAGAAGAAACCCTTGGTGGACATCAAGGCATATTTAAAGAACCTCTAGGGGAGAAGAAGAAAAAAAATTCCACTGGAGCAAATGCTACAAGCAGAAATGTTGGGAGTAGTACTTTTTCTTCCAACTCAAGGTGAATGTGAGAATCTGATGGAAGATTTCAAGAGTGAAATGAGGCAGTTTCTTGCCATGCAACTGGATACCTTATATATCCAAAGGAAGCAAGAGGAAGCCAAGACGACTTTGGCCATATTTTGTCCCAGGTGCACTAGAAAGCATCCTAGGCATGAATTTCCATTGCACTCCATAGAAGTGTGTTTCGTCTGTGAATAATACCATCCTATGACTCAGTGCCCTTCCTTCCTTGGACTTAAAGTTGCATATCAGAGAACCAAAGGAACCACTGAATCACTCTATTTCATGAACCAAAGGAGGCCACAGGGACCCATACCTTACTAGCAGGAACTGCAAGGGACATCTGAGACCTATTACGGCCCCTATCAAGCCACTTTCGTGCCTTCTTGGGGTCCCCCTGCTCATCCTTCCTGGTTCACACCTCCTCCTTGTTCCTTCAGAGATCCATGTTATGCCGAACTAGCTGCTCAGTCATTTCACTCTTATGCTCAGCCACAACCTCAGTGGAATGCACCTCATCAGGGGTGGAGGCCCCACAACAACTCTCCTCCCACTCATTTGCCTCCACCACCTTCCCAGCCACAACCCCATCTGCATCCATCTCAAATATACATCCTCATTCAACTACCCATACCAACATTTCCAAACCTGCACATTCGAATAGCTCAACCCAATTGAAAGCTGAGGCACAACATGTCCAAATGACTCCTCCTGAGCTCAATGATCTTCACCATAGCTCAGGAAGAGTATTGCAAAAAAGAGATTATATTGAAAGCATTGAAGGGCCACATCCAGCAAAGGAAGATTCAAAAGAGGATATCAAAGAACCATGGGGTGCACTTGATGAAGAGAAGACGTCAAAATTAGAGATCGAGAGAGTCCCCTCATGGTTACCATCTAATCCTCCATGTATTCAAGAGAAAAATCAACAAAAAGAGGAAGATGAGAAGGTCATGATAGAAAGTGACATGAAGAATGATCAAGAACAGAAAAAGGACCAAGGATATTAGAGCTATATTGACTATATTGAAATATGGTTTCAGACGGTCACTAAGTTGGAGCAGTACTCTCTTTCTCAGCTATGCTCGATCCCTTCAAAGTCAAATCATTTGTTCTCTAAAATCTGGATACCTGTCAAAGCATGCATTTCGAGCCTCCACATCATTTTGTCTCTAATATCGATGTGCACATGGCTCCATTGGAAGTATTGTTATACTTGAGAATGATTTTGTTTTTCAAGTAGGGTAGGGTAGAAAAAAAAAGGGGAAAAAGAAAAAAAATGAAAAAATGGAAATAAGAGGAAAAATATAAGGTAAAGACCTCCTCGGAGGCGCCTTACATTGGCTCATTGATTGAAAACCTCCATGAGGCGGTCAATGGGTTGGAAAAAATAAGAAAAGCGAAAAAAAAAAGAGAATAAGATCCCTGGGTGAAAACCTCCCTTGGAGGCGCCCAAGGCAAACAATTAGGGTGAAAACCTCCATGACGCGCCATAGGTGTTTTCAAAAAAAAGAAGAGAAAAAAAATAAAAAAGAAAAAAAGAGAAATCAGGCCTAATCTCTGTAAAATAATTGCAGGTTACAGTGAATACATTACAGGAAAAGAAGGGCGCGCAAAACAAGGACATTTGTCCGTACCAGGCTCCAGAACATATCTTCAGACACTCCCTCCATGGCCACTCACCTCTCCTAGGATTTGGTCGCATTCAGGTCAATATTGGGCTTTCTACAGGAAGTTCTGGGCTTTCTACAGGAAGCTCCAGGCTTTCCTACACGAAGTTCCAGGTGTTTCTACAGGAAGTTCTGAATTTCTACAAGAAACATCCTGTAGGACTTTCGGACGAACCAAATTCAATTTTAAAAGGGAATCTGATGGTTGAAATCTATTGGTTAAGCCTGCAAGCATCCATGCTTCCATCCCTCACCCTTCTCCATCATTTTTCCCACCTCATTGTACTTCTTTCATAAAAAATGTGCTTCTACAGCAAGTTCCTGTAGAAATTACAGAAGGCTGGAAATGGATTTCAAAAAAGGGCAGTTTGGCAAACATGATAGCTTCCAAAAGGGTTCATCGATCCTCCCACCTTCTTCAAACTCCTCCTCCATCATTTCCATGCCTGCATCATAGCCCAAGCTCATTTTTCTTACCATGCAAAAAAAAACTACAGAATGCCTTGAGGCAAAAATACCTAGTGCTGAAATTTGCTTTTTCCATAACTTGAGAACCATGGATCCATTTATAAAACCGTTTTATCGGGAGTTTTACAAGGATGATGGAAACATGCCCGAGCAGTTTCAGCCAATTCCGGTGCACGGTTTCCAAGAAATCAGCCTCCATCACCTTCAGCCATTTTTGCATTTTCTCCATATCCATGCATCCATTTCAAAATCTGTTTCATGGGGAGATACATATGGGTGGTAGTAACCCACCCAAGCATTTTCAACCGATTCCGATGCATGGTTTCCGAGAAATTGATCTCTATAATCTTCAACCATTTTCTATTTTTCTTGAAATCTGTGCATCCATTGATCGCAACTTTGCTATGGGAGGTGCATAATGATGACAGGGACATGCTCAGAAAGTATCATATCGGTCTGATCTATCATTCGGGAGCAATGGCGAAAACAAATTTCTGTCCTGTGGAAATTCAACATCAGCACCTTGAGGGTGTAGATCTGAACGTGGAAACAAATTCCTACAACATAGATCTGACCAGAGGACACTTGCACAAGGAAAACATCCATGAATTAGCAACCAAGCCATCATACAACCACAGAAGCAAATGCATGCAGCAAATGAAATGCCACAACACCTCATAGCAACCACGCTCGACTTCCAGGTACATGACTAAATTCGTTCCTCGGTTGCATGAATCTAATTTAAGAACTACATGAACGAATGAAATGGTGGAATTCAGATTGAAAGCTAGCCAATACGATTGCACTCATCTAGGGATGACCAGCGCACGTGTGTAGTCATTCACAGGAAATAAAAAAAAGAAGAAGAAAAATACGAGATAGTGGTAGAGATTTTGAACTCCAGTGCAACTAATGGTAAGGGATTCCAGGAAGAGAACATACAGCTCATCATGCCACTGCATTCTGCATGTGGGTACGTACACCTGGCCACCTCACTCCCTCACCACAAATCACACCGAAATTAAATGATGCTGGGTTGAAAATCTCCCCACTCTTTGTTCAACTGCGATCACAACTGAAGCACGCGTCCACTACCTCCAAATCAGTTAACCAGTGGTCCTTTGCAAGATTCTTGCCTGATTTCTTGATATTTCTGGCGTTTTTTAAAATCTCCCACTTATCGGGCTCGCTCAGAGGCGCAATGGCGTTCTACAGGAAATGGGAGGGTATTCTACAGGAAGTACGGTATATCCTTCTGAAGCAGAGAAGCCTGAGCTTTTCTTCATCAAGTTTGGAGTTCTGAGAGAGGTAGGCTCGAGACACACTCTCCTGTGCATAATACATTTGAAAGGTGGTGAATTAAACTATTTTAAATAGCGAGAAGTCTGCCTATGAGTTAAAAATATCAGTTGCCTATCTGTAACATGGAATTCTTAGTTGGTTTTGTGTCATCCTCCAAGGTTTCCATTAAAACGTTCCCCTGTAATAAAATTGAAGGACTGTGAGGGCTAACCTGTGCATGAAGAATTCGAATTCATATGGTTGTATGTGTGTTGGGGATGAGAATTAAGCTCTGTGCCCTAGAAACCTAATTCTTCCTTGTATATACATCAATGGTCGAGTGTTTGGGCGCAAAGGCCTTAGAACTAGGGGATTGGTAAAATTTAAAAATTTGAAATTTCCTTTCGTGAAGTTCAAAGGAGGAAACCATAAACAACATTTCCTTTTCTGACCAAAGCATTGAACAGAGTACTCTCACCATGCCAATTGGATGACCTTTTTTGACAAAATCCAGGGTCAAGATGATGAGATAATGGAGGAATTCTTAAATGTCCCTGTGACCTAAATCAAAGACACAGGCCACAGTGAATTTTAGAGGGTTAACCGTCAAGCTTACCCCTGAACTCATTAGTTGGGTCATTGGTCTACCATTAGGGATACCCTGGAGCAAAGAAGAGAGGGCATTAGGCCAAAAAGCAAAAAACAATTCTTCCTACCAGAGGAACAGTTTGCAAAAGACAAGAATGGGGTCCGGAGAGCCAGCCTACATCCTTTTTGGAGTGAGGTTAGTCCTCAGATCATGAAATACATTACCTATGAGGGGCGGTTCAGTATTGTCTACGGTTATCACTTCCGGTTGCTAAGTGAACTAAAACATGGGATGGATTTACCCCCAGAATAGAAGTTAAGCATCCCCTATTTCCTCCTACAATAATTAATTGAGTGTGGCACAAAATTGAAGGAAGGGACACCAGATCAGCTAGCCCATCATGGTATTATCAAGCTTTTAGTGGAACATGCGCTCCATGCCTACACTGTCCCTCTTTCCTGGGAGATTTTCCGCAACATGTCCAAGGATGATGATATTCGAATTCTGGCCGAGGAACTCACTTCATCAAGCAGTGATGAAAGGGAGCACATTGAGGCAAAAGAGAAATCCAGGGGTAAGGAAACAGAGGACAAACCACCACAGAAAGAACAAGAAGATAAACGAGGGAAAGGCCAAGTTGCTGAGCCCAAAACTGTGGGTGGAACAAAGGCGCAAACACCAAGGGAGAAACGATTACAGAGCAGGGTAGAGACGAATGAAAAAGTCCAAACAAGTGAGGGCACAACCAAGGAAACCACACCACAATTAAAAGGCAAGGCACCCCCATCCAAGCAGATCGAAACAATGAAGACAGGTTCTACAGGAAGCCAGAAGACAGTTTCTACAGGAAGCTAGAAAGTAATTTCTACAAGAAGACAGAAAATAGTCGACACAGGACTTTTTACAGGAAGTATGGAAATAGAGGAACAAAAGGGAGAAATTGCCTAAGATTTTAGCCAGGGAGGCAACAACTATGTTGGCTACCCTTAGCACATCTCCAAAGCAAAAAGGGCAGCAAAAGAGGGAGCCTTCCATGTATTTTAAGGCAAGAAGGAGCATGCAGATAAAAACTGGTAGACCCCAACCACAGTCAAAATAGCCAATTACAATTCTAAACACCCCCAGCTACACAAAAGGAAAAGTCTCCCTCAAAGGCATCCATCACCTATGAACGGGGAAGCTCGAAGACATCCACCTAGAGAGAAGGAATGAAAATGTTGGACACAACAGCCTCTCTACAGGATAATGAGACTGTTCTATAGAAAACTCAGGCTAAGCTAAGAGAGACCAAGAAATTGGAGGAAAAGGTGGCCAAACAATCACAGGAAGAAGGAAAGACAAGGAAACATCTGATGAGCAGCAAAGAGAGGACAAGCTGCAGGCTGACGTTGAGGCGCTAACAAAACTGCTACAAGAAAAGGAGCACAAGCAGTGGAAAGAAGCAGAGAGAAAAGCATGGTTTCATGACCGAGAAGAGGACATCACTTAGAAAGCTTGGCATGACAGGGAGGCCACCAGGGCCATCAGAGATGAAGAGATAGATTAGTTGCTCAGAGGATGAGCAACACTTTCAGTAGGGGGGGTGATGATGAGCCCCAAAAATGGATAATTATATGGGCTCATTTAGCCTCACAATTTGACTTAATCCCAAATTCTCATTAGTTTATTGCATTTTTTTTATTATATTTATGCTAATAGAGTGAATCGGGTTAGTTATTATGCCAACAAGTCTAATGGGTGCTTTGTGCAGTGTTTTGGTCAATTTTGAGACAAAATCAAAGGTTTTAATGAGCACTTGGCAGCCAAATTCATTGAAGAACAAGGGAGCGGATTTTTAAGAAGGTGTCCCCTTCATTTATGGGCCCTTACATCGAATTCTCCACCATCATCGTAGAGTTCAAGGTCCGCCAAATCGATTATCACAAGGGTAGCCAAGCAAGTCAAGTAGGAATGTTGTTAACTGCAAGTTTTGGGCAGCTGAGTCCCTAAATTTAGGAGGACTGTTGGGGTCCTCAATTTGTATAAATAAGAGGGCTTAGGGCCTCATTTCAGTTATTCACTTTGTAGGCATAATTTAGCTAGTTTGTAGTTTGGTTTTTAGTCAATTTTTTAGGCAGTATTTTAGCTCTGCATTTCAGCACATTTTCAAGTTTTCCTTGTGGACACTTTTTGGAATGTAACTACTCTTTTGATCAATAAAGATGAATCCAGGTTTGCACCAGCTCTACTCTCTCTTAGGAGGCTGTAGCTCTTGGGATTGGGCTCATCTCAAGTGCCCAGTACCTCCTTTGTTTACTTTCATGTGTTTTTGCTGCATTCTTAGAACAAAATATGTTATTTAGATTAAAATATTGCTTTGTTACTTAGGTCGTTTTTGATGATTAAAATAGATTTTCATGTTCAGATTTACTTGATAGGTTAATCACAGGGAAGATCTTCAGAAAAAGGCTACCAAGCACCTTGGATCTCACCTCCCCCTCAATGGAATCATGAGCTGGGACCAAGGTGACCTTGCTACCACCAAAAACGTTGTTTTGCTTTGTCATGCAATCCTTAGTGTTGGAATTCTCATTTGCAGACGTTGATATTAGTTGTGTTTAAATGCTTCAGTTTATGATTGCTTAGTTGCATAGTTATTTCACTTATTTCATTTCGAATAAACTTTTGTTCATTTCCTTTTGTTGTTACTTAAGTCAAATTAGAGTGAAGTAACTAGGTCATAGATTTTCTAAGTGTTTGTTTGTTCAATTTGAAAAATAACTTGTAGAGCTTCTATCATACTTCTCCATCTGCCCATACTCCATCCAAACTACTTGGTTCATCCTCCATTTCAGATCGTTGCCTACCTTTGCCATGTTCTGTCACATTGACCTACTTTCCATATTATTGTGTAGCATTGCCTTATCTCTCCTTGAACAAATCCAACCATCCTTATCACTCCTCAGCTCCATCCACCAAAACCTGGACCTTCTCACACCATTATCTCAGCTCCATACCCACTCCTTCATATTTCTCCCTCCATCCATCCTCCAAAATCCCATTTCTGAACATCCTGTAGAAAATTACAGACATCTTGTAGAAATTCCAGGACATCGTGTAGAAACTTTACAAGCTTCCTGTAGAAGTTCACGAAAGTGGTCTCTTGATCTCCAAACTTTGTGAAACTCTCTGGAAGGGTGCTAGGGAGCCCTTAAGCCCTCTCTGAACCTTCCGAATCTCCTGCAAGCATTTTCTCTCACTGAGCCACCTCTACACAGTCAAAAACAGTTAAAGCACATGCACGATAATTCTGACAACTTATTCAAAAATACAAAAAGATGTTTTCCTCAGATAGTGATAACTTAGACACATGCATTTTACCTTCCTAGAAGTCACTGGCATCTCTTTCCGTAGCTTGCATCCTCTTTTTTGCATCAGTAGGGCTAGCTGGTAAAATTAGGGTTTGCCAGGGTTTGCATTTCCTTTCATCTTTTCAGTTTCTTTCTAGAAGTCGATTAGCTTCCTTTGAGTTAGCTTTCATCCATCAGTTAAAAATCCTCTTCTCATAGCTCATAGAAGTTGGGTTAAGCCCCTACTGGACTTGTGCTAGCTGACCAAGTGATAGCTGCAACAAGAGCTAGTACTTGTGCATACAACACCGTCGCTTCCAAGTTTGTTACGAACTACCGGGTTGTTAAAATTAAAGAAGGGAGTCCCAGGAGTTGCAGCATTATTGCTGCAATACTAGGGCCCACCAGAAATTATGAGGCATCCAATCTTGTTTTGGTTTGTGATCTCTTGACTAGTTTTGGTGAGAATGATGTAGTTTGAGGGTGGAAGTGGTTTAATATATGGATTCCCACGGTTTTTTATGACTTGGTTTATCCCATGAATCCAACATTCATGCTTAGAATATGACACATGGGTGATTGGCTGAAAAAATGTTTTGGTTTAGTTTAATCTATGCTCAAATGGTACGTGAAAGTCCCTGACTTGGTTGGGTTTTGCATATGTTAATAAGAGTTATTTTCATATTGTGATTTATGAGAATTTGTACTTGTTATTATGTTGATTTGATGGTTGTTCTGTTAGGGTTAATATTATAGTTGTATGTTTGTTACAAGGATTGTTTATTATGTGATTCAGTTGTGGATCTTATGATGCTTTGATAAGTTAATATATGGTTTATGAATTCATAGGATAACAAGTGTTGTTGCAGATACTTGAGAGGGAATTAGAACTTCTCAGGGATTTTCAACTAAAGTACAAAGACTTAAACTCAGATATGCCTTCATAACATGTATTTTACATGTTTCCCATGTGTTTGACAAAATATTTAGTATGTTCTAGTTAGTCTAGTTCAAGTTCTTGATTTAAGTTTGAATGATTAACATTGTTGTTATGAGAAATATGATTTTGAAAAGTTACAGGAATTTTTGGGGAGTGGTTTGGAGGATAGCCTAGAAAGGTGGCTTAGATCTCAGGACCAAAGGCACAAAAATTAGGATCTAAGGTCATAACCATGTGAAGTAAGGTTTGTGAGTGTGGTTGGAAGCTCACAACTACATGGAGGTAGTGTGAAGGGTGTAGTTATAGGTCTAGGTCACTAAAACAAGGTTCCATATTAGGGATTGACCACTTGGGTTGTTGGGTGATCTGTAGTCCCTAGAGAATGTCAGTTTGTAGGCCCTACTTCCTTAACTGGAACTACAAGGTTGGGTCATGTGATAGTGGCACTTCTCTTTGTATTTGTTTAGAGTGCTTGAAAAAGTGGGTAAATGTGGGGTGTCGCATTATTGGTCGGTATCAGAGCTTCTAGCTTCAACACTTGGACAAGATGGGAAGGATGTGATTGTTATGCATGCATGTCAATTGTATGCATGCATTGTAGTGGCTATGGTTATCAAGTATCTAGTCAATGTTACAAAGCTTGATGTGGATAGGTTAATATGTTGGTGTAGTTATATGTGTGTGCGTGTGTTGTGATAATATAGAATGATTTTGCATATAGGATAGCCTCCCATGAAGTTCATTGTGGTATGTTGGTTATGTTTATATTTAGTTTATCTCACATGGTATGTTTGTAGGAATAATAAGATTAGATATGATAAGTAGAATAGTGGATTATAGTTCACGTGACTCTTCTTATAGATCAATTGACAAACATTGTGAAGAGTATTCTCTTAACATAGTATACACGTAGGTACAAAGAAGCAAAGTCATGTACATGCTAACGCACTAATTTAAGAATACCAAGGGTCCTTACCATGGTATTAGCCCTCAATATTGAGTGCAATAATAGTTACTTGATCCTGTCTATGATTACCATTGGCACTAGTGTATTTTTTAATCATGGTATTGACTAAGGCTCTAACTATATAAGGATGTGAAGATCTATGTGCTGAGTGTGAATGTGAAAGGGCTTTTGATGAATACTTCTATCTGAAGTATATTTGCATTGTAAGGGCCATAGTTGACACATAGATCTGAAATAATTATGTACCGATGAATACTATGATGGATCAGGATCATGAGACTTGAAATGAATGTCCATTGTATGACATGCTCATGGATTGACTAGATATAAGTATTGAAACATGTTTTTATCTTTGAATATTATGATATAGGTCATTCTAAATATTCTAAAGAGCTTTGCACTTTTAGGTCAAAATTTGCAGATATGTGCACAGGTTGGTCTCAGTTAAGTCGCGTATACACGTGGGTTCGTTTCTTGAAATTCATGTACATAAAGGAAGGGTTTATGTTCATAAATGACTTATCAACCTCTTCAATGTTGTTTTATCTCTATTGTTTGTCAACAATTTCCTCATGTTGATCTAGGTTGAGTGATAATGTCTGAAGTAGAATTGATTGAACGATGAAGTTGAATATTGTTAGGTCCCTATAATACTAGTGATTCTCACATTACTATTGTGGTTGTATCCTTTATTATTATTTTTGTGCCCCTATTATCCCCATATTGTTATTATTGTGACCCATAGAATCCCTCTATTGTTATGTTTGTGCTTTTATATTATTATTGTTGGGTCGTCTTGGTTATATTGTGATGCCTTAAACTCCTATATATGGAAATGAGGTTTTGTCATTTGTATCATCTAAGGATTGTTCATTTGTGTAATGTAAAGGAGGTTTCCCTCTCGAAGAGACTAATTTCTAAGGCATTGATCTATCTTTTCTATCTTTTTGTGAGCTAGTTTCATAACATTTGGTATCAAAGCTTTGGATTATAGGGTTTCGCTGCTCTAAACAGGTCATCATGGTATTTATCCTTTTTTCTGTGACATTTCAGTTTCTACGAAAAAAACCCATTTGAGAAGAAATCATTTTGAGCTTTGGTCCAAATTTCAGAGCTTGTCTCGCTATATTTGCGAAGATATGATCTGAGGAAGTTAGGGTTTTTGTAGACTCCACAATTACATTCAAAACATGTGACCTGGGGAAAATCGTCATAACTTCTGTTTTGAGCATCAGATTGAAATTTTGTAAGAAGTTTTAGAAAGAGGATAACCTATAGTTTTATGCGTATCAGTTTTAGGTACTAAGGTTGAAACAGTGACACATGACATGTCATACAAGTTTGCTCTACTGAACTAGTCCATAATCAGGTCACCGTGGGAGATTTGGCATAACTCTTCCTTGGAGAATCCAATATTGATCAGAATTGCGGGGTTAGAAAGAGGACTCAAAGGGATATTGCAGAATGAGATTTCAGATATTCGACATCTGCAGTTTCAGAGATACAACAAATTCAATATCAAGCTCTTACAAAGTGAAAAAAATAGGTGTGTAGTTTTTTTAATTTTACATAAGATTGGTTTGAAAAATCAGTTTGAGGAATTCAAAGGGAATGGTGAAGAATTAATAGTGTTAATTAATGCCCCGACGAAAGAAAATGGAAACACCTAGTAAGCAACTTGAAAGCTCTAGCATGACTTGTGAAGAAGAGGAAGAAATGCAATATGATATATAAAAATTACAAGACCAAGTACAACAAATTTCACTCTCACTAAAGGTAAATGAAGGAAAGATGAATGTCATGGAAGCTAATATGAATGGCATGCAAGTTAACATGAATGGAGTGGAAGCTAAGATTAATGGCATGGACACTAAGATGGAAGCTAAGATGAATGGCATGGATGATAAGATGGAAGAATTGAAGATAAATTTGAATAAGTTGAAACAAGAAATGGTCATTAATGGTGAAAGGGTAGTAAAGGAAACTCATGATGAGAACAAAATAAATGTTAATCATGATTTCATAGACTCTAATGTTGGATTGAAGACCCACCATGTTCCAAAAAATGATATGAGGGAGTTTGATGGCAAGGATCCCTGAACATGGATACTACATATGGAGCAATTTTTCAGTCTCCATAATGTGCAAAACACACAAAAGGTACATATTTCAACTTTATATTTTGAACCAAATTAGTTTGTATGGTATCAATGGATTTGATCTCTTAAACAAATTGTCACTTAGCCAATTTTTATAGAAGAAGTGATAGCACATTATGGGGATAAGAAAAAACAACACCTTTTTTAGCCAATTGATAAATCTCAAACAAAATGGTTCAATGATGGAGCACATTGAGAACTTCCAGAAATTGAACATAAGGGTAAAAGATATACTAGAGGAGTATAGGATTGATGGGTTCATAGGGACTTTAGAAGATAATATCCAACATGAGGTTCTCCTTTGGGAACCTGATTCATTGGAGAAGGCATTCAAGTTAGTAAGAAAAATGGAAATCAAAATTATGGCCACCAGGAAGCCTACTACTCTCAACTATATATATGGAAGTTTTGTTGCCCCTAGCCTTCCACAAGCTACAAGGTTGACACCACCTAAATTCGAAGAAAAAAGAGCAAAAGAGCTTTGTTATAATTGTGATAGAAAATACACTAAAAGTCATAAGTGTGCTAATAATAAATTATTCTACATAGATTGTGAAGAGGAGGAAGAAAAGAAATAAGAAATGTCAAAAGAAGAAGATATACTCCAGAAACAAACAATAGATAAAGAAGAAATGAATCTAACCATATCTTGTAATGCATTGGCTGGAATTACCACTCCTTAAACTATCAAGATAGAAGAGCATATCAAGAAGAAAAAGGTAATAGTGTTGATTGATTTGGGAAGTGCCCATAATTTTATTCATTGTAAGATAACAAAGAAATTGAATCGCTTCCTATATCCAACATCAGAGTTTCAAGTGATGGTTGCAAGTGGAGGAACCATAAATTGATCTAGAAAGTGCCATAATATCAAGCTATCCATGGGAGAATATGTATTCAATAGCCCAATGCTTTCCATTCCAATAAGTAGCGTTAATGTTGTAGATATGGTTACATGTTGACTGGTTGAAAAGATTATTGATGTTGCTAATTGTATGAGGGTTCTGCAAGCTAAAAGTATATTTCAGAATAACTTTGTTCAACTCTGTGTCCGATTCAGAAGTACAAGTTTTTAGTATATTGAGATCTGTACAGAGGTTTTTCTACAGAAAAGCACATATACGCATGGGTTTCCTTAAGTGAAGTATTGTATACGTGTTGGCATATGAATGGTCGGGGTTGCAGTTGATTCTGTGTTTTGATGTTGTATTCTGAGTTGAGTTCTATGTTCTAGTTACATTAATCTCATTGTTCTGTTTGAATTAGGTTAGTGTTTGCTTTAGTTGATCTACAAGTTGTGATGTATTAAAGAAGGTGGATCCAGTGTAAAAATTTAAGAAACATAGTCCACAGATGTTGTTGAGGGTTTGATCCTTCAATGAGGAAGTCAAGGCTTCCTGATAGTAGTAATTGGTAATCAAATTAGGGGGTTGGCACTCCCTTCCAGAAGGAACTGGAGAACAAGGTTGTAGCTTTCAGTAGGTGGGTGTCTGCGTACTCACATGAGTCTGCACCAGTGCAAGAATATAGGAATTCTTTGATATTATAAGTTTGAAAACTGAAACAACAACATTGGTAGTTTTCTCCCACATTGGGTTTCCACCTTGATACTTTATTCTATTCTTACTGCACCCACTTACTGCTTATTAAATATCTCATAAATCTCTTACATTCTAATTTAAGTTCAACAAATAAAAATTTATGACAAATTTCTTGTAACATATATTTATATATTTATATTTCTTGTGGATGAAAATATTTAAATTTTTAAAAATTTGAAAATTGTTATTCATACATGTATTTTACATTTAAACTTTCCATTTATAAATATATTTAGTTGCCTTATCTAATTTTAACTTGAGGTGTTTCATGAAGATTCACACTAAACTTTGTTTTATCTAATGCTATAATTAAAACATACCTTAATATTTAGTATTCTAGGGTAGATAATAAAAGCAAAGAAATATATGGTTGTAAATATTTTCGAAGATTTTTTATTATCTGCATGAAAATTCACACTAAACTTTTTTTTCCTAATACTATAATTTAATACTATAATTAAAGCATACCCCAATATTTAACATTCTATGCTAAATAATAGCAGTGAAATATGATACAGTAGAGTCTTATTTTAATAGTGGTAAATATTGAGTCCTATTTTAATGATTGTAAATATTTTCAATTTAGCATGTGTAATCTATAAATTATGGAGTCTTATTTTGAAAATATTTCAAATTTAGCATGTTTAATTTATAAATGAGGATTTTTGTTTTTTTCAAATACATGTTTGTGCCTATTTGTTTTTTCTAATTTGAAATCATGGTAGAGGAAAGAGTGCGCAGTTCTTTCAATGCACTGGTAAATTCTCTTCTGCTTCCATTTCTCTCACACAATCTGTTGATGTTATTTTTCGATTATAGATTATTATGTTTATGATTTATAAAAAAAAAATTGTGAATGTTCCACACCAGGCAAATATTTTTTTTCGGTATGTATGCCTATGATTGTTTATTTTTTTCTCTTCATTCCCTACCTTTTATGCCCGAGAAAAGAGTGACCAGTGACATGTAATCTTTATGTAAATGGCTATATTTCTGTGTTACAGGATGTTCCCGCTATTGCCGGTGATGCGAAAATAGTAAGCGGCACAAGATAAACAACACTACTATTCTGTCGATAGATTGCCCCTTCACCTGCAACTGCTATTGCTGAAAGGGATGTCCCTTAAGGGACTGTCATATTACACATTATTATTACATTTATGAGTTACACTTTTTTTTTTGTTTTCCCGTGTTACAGTATGTTCCCGCTAGTGCAGGCAATGCTTGCGAGAATAGTAAGCGGCACAGGATCAACACTACTATTCTGTTTGATAAATTGTCGTTGAACCTGCAACTGCTATTGCTGAAAGGGATGTCCCTTAAGGAATTGGCAAATATTTCCATTCATTGTTCTCGTTGGACGACAACAATGAATAGAAATAGTGTTTTTGTCCAATGAGAATAATAAATGAAAATAATTGCAAACCAGTCTCAGCCTGCCAATTCTTTGAAGGAGATCCCTTTCGGCGATAGCAGTTGCAGGTTAAGGGGAAATCTATCAAATAGAATAGTTGGAATAGACAGATTCATATATGAAATATCAAGTTTAACTAGGATTGGATAGTATTCATGCTTCAAAATAAATTGACTCAAACAATATTAAGGGTCAATGTTTTCAATTTGCTCGCTTTAGTGGAAGTCTAAGAATAGTAAGAGGGTTAAACCAAGAATATGTACAAGATAAAAAATAGAATATGACTGTTAAGAAAGTAGAGAGGATACTAATAAAATATGATTGATTAATATGTAATCTTTTTTTTGGAATAGATAGATTCATATATGAAACATCAAGTTTAACTATGATTGGATAGTATTCTCTCTTCAAAATAAATTCACTCAAATATTATTAACGGACAATGTTTTCAATTTGCTCGCTTTAGTGGAAGTCTAGGAACAGTAAGAGGGTTAAACCAAGAATATGCACAAGATAAAAAAATAGAATATGACTGTTAGGAAAGTAGAGAGGATAATGATAAAATATGACCATTAAGATAGAGATCAAATATGGCCATTAGGAAAATAGAGAAAATGTGAACGTTGTTGATTTGATATATATTGGAAATTAATAATTTGTTAATAATAAAATGGAATATAATAAAAGTTATGGTTAAAA
>APFE030607815.1:37985-60189 GCA_000404065.3 Pinus taeda | reverse complement strand
TCTCCTTCAAGACCATTTTCCGGTTCTCATTGGTACTCTGGTAGAGATTGGACAATGATGTCCACATCTCATGGGCATTTCTCTTTCCTCTCACATGAGGAATGCAATGGTCTTTGACTCCGTCTAGAATTAGTCTCTTACCCTTGTTGTTCTTTTTATTATAATCAGCCAACTGAGTAGCATCAGTAGGTACAACAACATGGCTCTGTGTGGTATGCACCATGATGTCTCAGACTTCTGCCTCCTCAAAGATACTCTGCATTCTCTCTTTCCAAATGTTGTAATTGTTATGCCCATCTAACCTATCCTCCACCCTCAATCCCAATGACATCCTGCTATCCTAAAATTGAAAAATAGCACTATTGTAGTAAAGATAAAACTGTTGTTTGTGAAAAATCAGTTTGCTGGAATTTTCTGAGTGAAAAATCAACAGCCTGTAATTTTCCTCCTTGTTGTCCCAAACTGCACTTCAGCACTCACAGCTCTGATACCATGTAAAAATTTCCCATTTCCCACCCCGGTTTTTAGTTTCACCTTATTTCTCCAAAAACATTCAACAACTGAAAAATAAATATTGCTGAAAACACAAATTCTGGAAATTTTACAAAATGCTGGAAAATGCAGAAATAAAAATCAGCAGGTACAAACAGCCATTTAACACATTTAAACACTGATTTTTTGTCAAGATGACCCTGGAAAAACCCTCTACAACTCTTGGGGAAAACCAGTTCGAGAGCTCTTTCTTATTTCTGAAAATGCTTTTTGCAGTGAGAAATATTCAGCAAAAATCAGCAAGCAAACTTTTACAACTTATCTCGTTTTTCGTGCCTCACATCCAACTGGAAAATACTTGCAAATAGCGAAACAGGATAGCAATAAATGATGTACAGCCTCCTCGATTTTTGTGCCCACTTTTAGCCTGAAATGCTGCTGTACGGCCTGCCTAGAAATGCATGCCAAGTTGCCATAAATACGTTGTACAGCAGAAAAACCCAGCAATATGCTGTATGGATTTGCCTCGATTTGCGTGCCAAAGTACAACCACTTGTTATACAACCCTCCTTGGAAAATGTGCCAACAAATTGCTCGTCGATTTCTGTGCAAACAACTGTATGGATTTCTAGAAAATCGTACCAAAATCTGCCTTTCACTGTGTGCTAACTCAGCTGTATGGATTTGCTAAACCACTGCCTTGGAATGTGTGCCAAGCTGTTGTCTCCTTCTCCTCCCTGTCCAGAAATCTCCCTTGCTCTTTTGCTCTCCTTCTCTCAATCTGCTCATGAAAGAATGAATGACCTTTTCCTCCTTTAATCTAACCCTGAGTGACTTTTGGGTGATCCCTAAATCCAATGGCTGAAATAGATTAAGATCTAGGGCTGAGATTAAATGCTCATTTAAATCTTACTTTCTATTTTTTAATTCACCCCATTTTAATAAAGACCCACTTAGTCATTTATTTCCAAAGTCACTTTTTCCTTTCTAATTTTTCATTGACTTTATAAAAGTCACTTTAAAATTAGACTTAGTAACTTTATCACTTACAGTCACTTTTAAATTAGATTTTAACTTTATAAAAATTATAAAGTCACTTTAGGAGAAAAATTAAAATCTTCTGGACACTTTTCCCTAGGCCAAAGATCAAAGCCTCAGGGAACCACCTGTCCTCCGGTACCAAATTTCAACACCTCAATCCTCCTCTTATACTTTTCCTATTAACATATCAATGGTCAAGATTAAGTCTCTAATCAATGACTAAGATTAGATCTGGCTTGATCCATGTCTTTTGAACCATTCTAACACAGATTCATATTAATACACATTAATATTTTATTTTCCCTAAGTTTAGACTTAGGGACTCCATCAAAAATATTAATTATTTTAATATCTCTTGATTTGTTTAGAATCTACCCAAACCCTTTCTGGGTATTGGAGATCTCATGTGCCCCAACCTTACCACCAAATTTTGTGGCTAGAGCACATTCGATGCTACCCCAAATCAACACTCCCTCTTAGCGAGGATTATGCTCTTGCAATACTCCTCATTGAGTATTACTCTGATCATCCGGCATCGATACCTGTGCTGATGCTAGGCCTTCCTACCCAACATCCTTTGTACTGTTGTATCCTGTACTACAGCTCCCTCTCCATCCGTTCTGCTGCTGGTCCTTTCTCCTAGCACTGCACCTTCTCTCATCATGCTGCATCGTGCTGCCCACTGCTGCACTGCAACTCAGTTACAAAGAAGTAAGTAATTAATCTCCCAACTGACCTCCCTGTTGGGCTAGAAACACCCACTGATGTTGAAGCTCCCTCTATCCCTGACAAGTGCTCCCTCTTTGACCTCTACGCCGCTGCAACAACTTCTTGTATCTCGCATCGTTGCACACCTCTCTGTGCCGTCCTGCATTGGTGCAACACTCCTGTGCCTCTCGCACTGCTGCAACCTACTAGCCTCGTGCTGTCTCGGGTCTCCTGCACTGTAGCTCTCTTTGCCGCTCCATTTGCATCCTTCTCTGCCCACATCAGCCAGTCCTTCTACTCCTCTTCGAGGCTCTCGTAACAAGGTCTAATCCAAGAAGTTGGGCACCTTGAGGATCCTGCCCCTCATCGCCTGTAGGCCACCTAACTACAGCGCGATGTCTTCCCACTTCCACTCAAGTGGTGCGTGTACACTCAAGGCACAATCATCCTTTGTCAAAACATCCATCTCTGCCCGTGCTGGCGCTGCCTTAGTCTCGGAAGACTCTCCCCTACTCTTCTTCCTCGGACATTAGGTCACATAATTTCCTAGCTCCCGATAGTGGAAGCACTTGATCTTGGAGAGATCTTTCTTCTTCCCCTTTTCCTGCTTTCCCTTAAATGCTAGGGCAACATCTTCCTCCTCCTGCTTGACTTTGATCCCCTTGCTGTTGTTACCTATCTTTGACTGTCGTCTGATCTCTTCCTGGCAAATAGCTTCCCACATCTCGTCCCAAGGTGAGAGAGTCCCTCTGCCCAGTATACTCTGGACAAATACCTCCTAGTCTTCTGAGACAACATTCAGGGTTTTCCTCACCATAAGCTCTTGATCCGGTGTCGCTCCTATAGCAGTCAACTGGTCTCAAATCTCATTCAATCCTCCGAGGAAGGTGTCAATCGATTGACCCTTCTTCATCTGATACGACCTCATCTGGTTCTCGAGCAGCATTCTTCTCTGAATAGAAGTATGCTGGTACAGCTTCTTAAGAGCATCCCACATCTCAAATGTCGTTTCCTTCTCGGCTATATGTGGTACCACATGATCCTTGACCCTGTCAAGGATAATGCACTTGGCCCTCACCATCACCTCTTCGTACCTGTCATTATCATTGGGGTCGACTGGGACAGCTATTACCTTCAAGGCGAAGTTCTTGACACGATTTTTGTCAAGTATTGATAAGATTTTGG
Source organism: Pinus taeda (assembly GCA_000404065.3). Lineage (NCBI taxonomy): Eukaryota > Viridiplantae > Streptophyta > Pinopsida > Pinales > Pinaceae > Pinus > Pinus taeda. Next base: position 56,763 of record APFE030607815.1, on the reverse strand, counting down.
CCTTCCAGACTGCAAAGTTCGATGCTCCGTCCAGTCTATCTTGGTCTCTTACCCCATGTAGTGCCATGAAGCTCCTCTACTTCCCTCCTGGAAGTTCTCTGTTTGGCTTTGTTTGGCTCCTCTGAGTCTCTACTTCCCGTCTGGAAGTTCTCTTCTAGACTCCCTCTGAGTCCTGATTTCCCTCCTAAAAATCCTTCTGCCGCTTGTCGAGATGCCCCCTACTCTGATCGTGTTATGTGCCTACACTGTTGATCTAGGTTCCTAGGCTAGAAACCCTCGGTAACAACTCCTCTAGCCTTGCTCTGTCAAGTACTGTTCTGACTATAGTACCTCACCAGATCCACTCTGCAATATTTCTGCAACCTTTTAGACCCCAGCAACTGCTTCTCTGTGAACTGTGTCAGCCCCTCTGCCTCATGCTGGCCCTGTGTCATCCTGGATGGGTCTGCGTCAGCCCTGGGAAGCTCTGCGTCAGCACTCTGACCCTCTACGTCAGCAACGCTGGTCTCTCTGAGGCTCTGCGCAGCTTATGGTTTCCTTTGCGTGACCCTAGTTAGCTCTGTGTCACACCTTAGCTTTCGTGTTGTTAAAAACAACTTTTGTCACCTCAGAACAACTATTCTTTGTTGTTATTGCTCCACTCGACTCATGTCTTTTAGTCCTCTTGTGATCTGCAATCATGCTCTGATACCATGTTGAAGTTTCTAAGTTTACTTAGTTAGAAACCCTCCATGCATTTTATCTGATTTATTCCTACCTACTTGTTATTTTCCTTAACAAGTTATTTATAATGTAAATATTGAAAATAAACACTAGTGCATGCTCAACATGCTACAAATCAATAACTAAAAGAAACAGGAGCAAATAAACCATATGACACCATTATTTTCAGACTAATGTCCCTAGAAAAACCCAATGTCGGAAAACCGGTGCAGCTATTTGAGGGTTTTCTTATTAAGCAATATCATAGTACAATCTAAGTGCCGAAACTGGCCCACCCAATAGAGAATTTCCTTGGCAGTAATACCTCTCAGTTTCTGACAAATCTCCTAGCTGAAACCCCGGATAATCCTTCCAACAGGTACTCAACACCAATTTACCCCAGAAACCCCAGCGTCAGCCTCTCTCTAGACTGCATCAGCCCCTCTCTACCTCACACTGGCCTTGCGTCACCCCGAATGGGTCTGCTTCAGCCTTGGGAGGCCCTGCGTCAGCCCTCTGGCCTTTTGCATCAGCAACGCTGGCCTCTCTGAGGCTCTGCGTAGCTCCCGGCTGCCTCTGCGTGGCCCTGCGTGAGCCCTGACTAGCTCTGCGTCACTCTCCTTGGCTATTGTGCTGCTCTCTTGGCATTATCTCTGCCTCTCTGTCTCTCTGTACTCAAATGCCCCTCAGCTGCATCTCTCGATCACTAATTCTATCTCTCTTAGCAAACTCTGCTCTAGAAAATAGAATGACTGATCACTCTGGTGTATTCTCCAAGTGACCCTCAAACATCCTCTTATACTTTTCATGTTGACATATCAATAGACGAGATTAAGTCCCTAATCAACGATTAAGATTAGATCTGGCTTGATCCATGTCTTTTGGACCATTATAACATAGATTCGTATTAATACACATTAATATTTTATTTTCCCTAAGTTTAAACTTAGGGACTCCATTAAAAATATTAATTATTATAATATCTCTTGATCTATTTAGAATCTGCCCAAACCCTTTTTGGGCATTAGAGGTCTCATGTGCCCAACCTCTCCACCAAATTTCGTGGCTAGAGCACATCCAATGCTACCCCAAATCAACATTAAATTTGTCTTCTTACATGGGGACTTGTATGAAGAAATCTGTTGTTTAAGGTTTTCAAGCCTTAATGTTGTAATTGTGTTCTTTTTAGTGTAGAATTAATTAGACTCCATGCCTAATGGAATACTAGGCAATACTTTTAAGCTTGTTTTGTATAAAGGCATTGGTTTGCAGTTCTTGAGACCTCACAGGGAGGATCTCATCCCCAGAAGGAGCCAGTGTTAGCTATGCTACATGTTGCTGATTTTCGAGGAGGAGGAATAAGCTCGGTCCTTGGTTGTTGGCTCAGACATGGTCTACATTGGTTATCCTCGCCCTTCTTTCTTCCCCCGCTTACTTCTTTTCACCTTGCTGCATCTGTTTTATTCCTCTAAACCCTGCATAAACCCCTATTTCTTTAGCACCGAGCGCCGAGTCTAAACGGTCATGAAACAATGATCACATGACCATGTGCTGCCCACCCGCCATTTCGCTGTCACATATGCCGCCATCTCAGCCATTGGACGTCCCGATCCAATGGTCTCCGCCTTTTCCCTACTGCCATAACTTACCCGCTTTTTAACCCGCAGGGAAAGTGGTTTTCCCCACGTCCCTTCTACCACGCGTTGCATGTTGACTCGTATCGCGAGCCTGCGTATGATTATTGCCTAACCCCCATAAGCAGTGCGAGAAATACCGCTTACGCCCGTCTCGCCCGTCCCCGACCGTTAATCCTCGTGCAGCTTCCATCCCCGATCACCGTTGGATCTACCCGCTCACAATCTGATGGCTCACATTTGTTCGCTCCTGTTTTCTCTCGATACCCTCTGCAAATCGTTTCCCGCCATCGATCTATGCAATTTAATGGTTGATCTTTTTCCTCCATTCGTCTGCCATATTGTTTGTGCCTTTAGTCTGTCCCATGCTCCCAAAGGAAGAAGGAGGCCAAAATCTAGTACTCTGTGCAGTTAATCTTCAACTACCACATTCAACACAGTATGGCCAACGGAAAAAGGACGTGCCTCGAGTAGTTAAACGTACTTAACAGTTATGGAATTGCATCCATACTACACTCCACCTGTTCGAGAACGACAACAGAGCCTCTAAGAAGGTCAAATTTATCTGCAGACACAGTCAAATTGTAGCAGAGCCTCCATCAGAGAGGTAATGTGGTTGGTGGTCCATTATGACCCCTCCACGCATAGAAAAAAAGAACATTTTGTAATCAACCTCTATATATACCCACAAAACAGATGTAATGAGGGTTGATGGTTTTGGTTTTGATGTAAGGTTAAACTTTTGGAGACTGTAACTACTGTGATACTTGCAGTGTCTAGTCTTCATTTTCAACTAATACAAGCTTCTTTTGTTGTTAATTTCTCACTTTCCACTTCTTCTTTGTTCTAGGTTGTGCCTGTTATGCATTTATTCATGTTCTCTTGATATTTAGCATTTGAGGGGCTGTCATCCCACCTCTGTGTTAGAATCTTGTATGTATTATTGAATGTGTTTTGCAGGTTTCTTTTTACTTAGTGCCAGAGAGCTGTCATATTGTCTGTGCATTAGGAAATAGATTTGCAGACCTCTTTAGTAGTTGCAGTCGACCATCACATGGTCTTATGCATCTGCTAGTGTGGTCAGTATTCTCCATGTTCACTTAATCCTCAATCTGTGAGTAATTGGTGGTCTAAAGCCTTATAGCTTGGGGGTGTTCACACATGTCTGGAGTTAAGCATAGTAGAAGTGGTTATCTAGCTTGAGTATGCATCAGACCTTCCATTCATCCATTTCCAACATTTTGTTGAGTTTGTAATGTTCCCGAGCATCTCTGAGATACAACCTAGGAGAGTTTCTTGGGGTGATAACAGTCAATACCTACTAATGTTTCTGTGGTTAAGAGTTTCATTGGGGTAGAATAATACATGAGGAAGTTCATAGCCCCATTTTCAGTGGTAGAAGCATTGCTCCACGCCATAACAACAAGTGGCAAGACTTTCCAGTGGGGAAAAGGTTAGCAAAGGGCTTTCAAAGAGCTAAAGAAGAATATCATCCAAGCACCAATTCTAGAATTACCAAACTTTTAGCGACCTTTTGAAATGGAGACAGATGAGAGTGGGTATTCTACGGGAGTTATATTGATGCAGAGAGGAAGGCATGTATGCTACCATTCTAAAGTATTTTGTGGGATAGTCCTTAACTGCCCTACATGTGACAAGGAGCTCTATTGCCATGGTACAAGTTGTGAAGAAGTGGAAACACTATATGAAGGGAAAGGAGATAGTAATCCACACATATCAAAAGTTGTTATAGTACTTGCAGGCCCAGAGTAAGCTACAATAGACTAGGCTTTTAAGTGGATGGGGTTTTTATAGTAGTTTCATTTGGTGAACAAGTGCAAGAAGGGAAGCATAAAAAAGTTGACCAACATGCTTTCAAGGCCACCCACATCAAATATTACATATTTGGGGACTCTTATGCACATGGAGATATTCACCCATGATGCATACAGAGAGGCATATTCCAAGGGTGAGGACTTTAACGAGGTGTATCAATAGTGCGGAGTTAGAGTCATGTGCACGGTGGTGATAGCATGTCAACCATCTCTAGGATGGGTTACTCTATAGGCTATATAAGCGCTGTGTTCCTAAAGTAGAGCGATTGTAGCTGATCAAAGAGGCCCATACCTCTAAGGTTGTAGGGAACTTTGGTGTCGGGAATACCATGGCTAACTTACATAGGTATGTGTATTGGCCCAAGATACAAGAGAAGGTAGTTAGGTTCATAAGAGGATGCCTATTTGTTTGTACCAGCAAGCCTAGCAAATGAAATAGGGTCTATATAATCCCTTACATGTACCTAATTGATCTTGGGAAAGCATTTACATGGACTTTGTGGGAGGTTTATTGACAACCAAGAAGGGAGATGACTACATTTTTGTGGTAGTTGTTAGGTTCAGCAAGATGTGTGTTTTGATGCCCTATAAAAATACCATCAATGGGAAAGAAGAAATAAACTTGTTCTTTGGACAGGTCTGGGTGCACTTTGGGATACCAAGGAGTATCATTTTAGATAGGGACACAATATTTCTCAATGTATTCTGGACTACATTATGGGAGAATATGGACACGTAGTTGAAGAGATCTACAATATTCCATATAAAGATATATCGGTAGACATAAGTAATCAACGGGACTTTGGTGTAGCTTCTGAGGGGATACAACTAAAAGCATCCAAAGACCTAGGATGAAAATATGATATATATAAAACATTGTTATAACAAAGCAGTCCACACTTCTACAGGAAAGTCCCCATTTGAAACTTGTTTTGGATATTTTTTGCCTTCACCAAATTGCATAAGGGAAACAAGGAGGAGTGAGGGAATATCTTACAAGAAACTATTTTAGGGTTGGAAAATTTATAGAGAAGATTAGGCATATCCATCTATAGGTTCAAGAAACATTGTAGAAGTTTCAGAAGAATTATAAGGCCAGGCATGATCAACATAGAATAGAGAAGTCATTCAGAGTGGGAGACATAGTATGGTTACCATTGAACACGGATAGGTTCCATGGCCTTGGTAAGAAATCAAGGCTTTGAGGTATGGTCCCTTTCAGATACTATAAAAGGAGGTTGATAATGCCTATTGACTCAGTTTAACACCATATATGTGCATTTACTCAATTGCGAATGTAGATAATTTGAAACTCTATGAGCCTTCCATGCTAGATTAGGAAGAGGAACAGGTACTACCTTCTATCGATGATTTGGCACCAGATGCTCAGGAAAAGTTGAAAGAAGATATAATTTTGTAGAAGAGGTCTAGAACTATAAGACAAGCATAGCATGACCTTTGGCAGATTGGATTGAAGGGACAAAATTCAGGAAAAGCTAAATGGTACACTAGAGAGAAGGTGGAGGAAAAATTTCCTGACTTCATTCATTAGAAGATTTTGGGGACCAAAATCCTCACAAAATGGGGAGACGTGATCCATATTGGATCATTATATTTTTTTCATCGATCTCAATCCATTTGGAGTGGAAAAAGTGTAGGAATCAGCTCACGATGCCATTTTTAACAGTGGGGCCCAGTTTAGTAAAACATGGTGTGACTTTTGGGAGCATTTTAAGGCACCAAAAAACTTTTTTTGGGGGTAAATATTTGATGATTTCATGCCATTATACACATAAAGATATTTACAATGGTGGAAGTAGCGCATCAATCAGAGTCTATATGCAAAAGTTATGCCACTCAGAAGTTGACCTCCCTGTGTTCACACCAATAGTCGGGAGGATGTCGTGTCAGCCCCTATTATTCATGGCATAGGGGCTAGCCACATGATTATGATTTAAAAGAATCTATAAGAGTCTATATTGTAACTCTAGTTAAGAGTTGATGTAGTCAAAATTAACCACTCTGGTTGGTTCCATTATCACAAAGCTGCCCCAAAATTGGCTTGGTTCTAGGATGTAGAATCCATGTTGAACCATCATTTAGTAGGGTTACTAGGGCATTGCATTCATTATGGGTCTTTCTTATTGGTGCTACTTGCTTACTTCAAAATTTGATATGTGCGAGAAGCCAAAGATATATTAATTTCGATATCGGGCCTTACTTTAGGCCTTTATTTGAGCACCTTAACCTAAACACATATGAGGAACAACAGAAAAATAGAGAATATTAAGTACTAAATATTTTCTCATTTCTTTGATGGAAGATTATGAGAAGTTTTTGTAAAAACCCGAACTATAAGTAGGCTATGAGATTGTGTTATAACTACGCCACTATGAGGAAGAGGCATTCCATTCTTCTGAGAGAATTCCATTCCATAGTTGAGAAAAGATATCCAGGAGAGATAGGAGGTAGAGCACACAGAGAGGATTTGTGCACTATATCATCCCATGGGCAACATGCATTACTTCTTTGTACTTGCAGTCTTATTTTCCAGATAGAGAAAGAGAGTGAAGCGACCTCACCTTCCAGTTGGATTTTTTCTCCCTAAAGGGTTTCCCAGAGAGCATATCTTATGTCTTATGTGTTAATGTGAGCTTATTTTTTTGTTCTCTACTTTTCTTCATAATTTCCATTTGCATGCATACACTAATTATGGTTAAATTTACAGATCTTAAAGTTTAATAAAATTGTAATAGTGTAGAATCCCATATTTTTTAATATAATATTATGATATTTTTTGTGACGAACTGTCTAGTGGAATATCCATGACAGTTTACAAATCAAATATATTCTATTTGCTAGACATTTTCGAGTAGAGAAGACAGTGGTAGTGTTGCAAAAGTATGTTTATTGGCCGAACCTTCGATAGGATGTTGGGAAGTACATTAGATCCTACACTGGCTATGCCATTTCCAAACCTACAATCAAGAAGCAAGGCATGTATACTCATATGCCTACTTCTATCCAACCATGGGAATCCATCTCCATGGATTACATGTCGAGCCTTCCTTCTACCAAGCATGGAAATGACTTTGTTTTCGTGGTTATCAAGTGATTCTCTAAGATGGTCATTCTGGCGGCCTGTAGGAAGAGTATCATAGCAGAAGCCACTACCAAACTATTCTTTGAATGAGTATGGGTACACTTTGGGATCCCACAGTCCATTATCTCATATTATGATACTTGGTTCCTAAGTGCATTTTATTCAAGCCTCTGGATGTTGTTGTATACCAAGCTCAATAAGTCCACAACCTTTCACCCCAAAATGGATGGCCAAATAGAGGTCATCAATAGGATGATCATGCACATCCTGCACATGTACAACTCAAATGATCTAGATTTAGACAGGAATGTAACAAACTATAGAGATAACCATAGATACAGAGCTGCAGCAGAAATAACACTTCATTTCATTAGTATCAAATACTGAAGTACGCTTACAAATAGAATGGAAATAAGACTAGCTTGGGCAATGGTAGGTTATCTTTGAGGATAGATTTGGTGGCTACATGCCTCTGAACTATGTTACAATGAGGCTCAAAGGCCTATTTATTGTTGAGAAGCAATGGAAACCCCTAAATATCCAAAAACCTAACCGTAGGAGATGAAGCGCTAAACTATGGGCCCCGTTTGGGTAAATTGGTACATCAACTTCCCAGGGTGTTGGCTTGATAGGCCTTGATCGAGGTTCAACATTAAGTAGCAAAGAAAATCCCTACACTACTGGCCCTTTTGGCATCAATCCATAGAACGCAGACTGAAGCCTCACCCAAGGCAGTATGGGGGGATTCAGGAACTAAGTTTCTGCACCCTGAGATGGTAGCGATGTTGCTTTTAGATGTTCACTCTACCTTCACACAGATCGATAAGCACTTTAGGGCTTATCAATGTACTTATCATATTCGTCCTTGAAGCCTCCGCGAAAGTCTCCAATTGTCCTTTGCGGACCCTAAATAGCCAATTCAGACACTTATGTGTTTCTGTAATTACTCTTACTTCTATATTTACTTCAGATTATATTAGTTTCTTGTAGTCTTAACATGTAATTATGATTATTTTTGCGTAAAAAAATATTCTTACTTGCATTCATATGATAAACAGAAAGATATAGATTCGCGCATCACAATAGCATTAAAACATAAACCTAGTATTCAACATAACATAATCGCAACATCCATAACAGAAGTAAAATGACTCATACATGGGTATCTCCAGAATAATTCTCTTTATTGATGGTTTAGATCTCCAGTACAGACTCTAACTTCCCTGCGCACATAGCTGTAGGGGTTTGCAAACTCAACTGCGGATTGCTACTGTAGGCCTCTGCTTACTCAACTGTAGAGCCTCTTCCTATGCTAAGACTCTTCACTCTTAGCTCACACATACCCAAAAGATTACTTAGAACTCTCCCAAAAACTTCTTAGACTCTTCTAAGACTCCCTTTTTATACATTCCCATGGCCTACGGACCAAGGGCGGATCTCATCAAGTCGACACAAACTATCTAAACTAAGGGTGGAAACCCTTTTTGACTATTTATATCTTCGCGCTCTATGACCACAAAATGCAGAGATTTTACATTCTTTATACAAAACATGGGCCTTTAGCCCCAAAACTTGGGCTTTTAACCCAAAAATTGACCCCAGGGGACCCATTCCCAACAAACCCCGAATACAAATTTGGTGACTCTCCTTTGAGTCACTATACTGGCGTGGAGATCTTATCACGAAGACCTCCCAACTCTACCTATACAACTGCAACTTCGGAAGTGCACTATGTCCCTGCCTATACCTACTCGACCAGCTACTTCGTCCTCGGCCCCGCACTGTCTCCCTGTATTTTCTACTGTGTTGCTTGCAGACTGGCCATTTTCCCTTTTTCAAACACTAAACTCGCTATCAAAGCTTAAAATTTCTCATGGTTCATACGCGTTTGAGAGCTCAACACCTCAATTCTCAAAATTCCAAGTGTTTTTCACTAGGTAGCCATCTATAATTTATAGGAATTTTTGAATTCAAATATGACTATTCCGCCAAAAATTTGTTCAGAAATGCTAGATTGGTGGCAAATTTTCAATGATCTTTCCTGTAAATTCTGACTTAAATGCTTCCCCCCTGCTCCATTTAGCCGTTTTTTCATCATCAAATTGTGAACAGTGACCATAATGGTCACTTTCTGGCTACCTTGCGCGGTCCCTCCTTCGATCACTCAGCTCTTCACACGTTTCTGTTGACACTGTGCCATTCCTTCATTCCGCGTAGTTGCCCAATCGTGCAGCTCCACAACCAGGGCAGTGTAGTTTATAGTCCCACTCCTCCTTTCAGCTGCCTGGAGTGCTAATACTATGCTTCCATCATGTAGTCATCTAGCTGGATCGCTAGTGTATGACTTCAATTGGCTACCATTCACCTTCCCTAGGAATGGCTCTCCATTCAACTTTACCAACTGAACTGCTCCACCATCGGTAATCTCCTTAATGACATATGGCCCTAGCTAATGCATCCAAAATTTTCTTGGACATTTATCAAACTGTTGTCATATAATAAAACTAAATCATTTACCTTGAAGGTGCATAGTTTGTTGTGTCGATCGTGCCACGCCTTTTCATGTTCCTTTTGAACTTGTTGATGGAATCCAGCTAGAAATCTATCCTCTTCAAGCTCTCTTAGCTGCGCAATCCTCTCCTCCAAGGCTCTGCGATCCACCATTTCTGTGAATTTCACTATGCACAGACTAGGCACAATGTACACCATCAACATCACAGCTTCTACACCATAAATCATCTTGAACATTGTTTGTCCAGTTAGCTTCTTGTAAGTCATTCTATAAGCCCATAGCACCACAGGTATGCGCACATCCCAGTCATTTCTTTGATCATTGCAAACTTTTGTTAGCGTGCTCTCCAATATTTTATTAAATGCTTCCACCATCCCATTAGCCTGTAGGTGCTATGGCATGCTCTTATGATGGTAAACCTAAAATTCCTCCATCATCACACTAATTGTTTCATTAAGAAAATGTGTATTGTGACCGCTCATTAAAATTTTTGGACAACCAAACCTTGTCAGCATGTACTCAAAGATGAATTTTATTGTTGTTGCACTTCTACAGTCCTTCACAGGCTACAACTTTGCACATCTGGTTAAGTGCTCAGTCACTGTGATGATATACCGTGCACCCGTCATCTTTCATGGAGGTTGAATTGGTCCCACAAAGTTAATCACCCATTTCCCGAAGGGATGTAACGATATCCATGGATTTAATAGTAGCTCATCCCTTTGTGAGGTCCTACCAGTCCTTTGGCATGCATCGCATGCCCTGCAATACGTTTTTGAATCCTTATGGAGTGTCGGCCACCACAACCTAATGCATGGAATCTTTTATGTTGTTGCTTTTCCTACATAATGACCTCCCAGAGCTCCACCATTAGCCTCAACAAGGATGCTATTTCATTCAAACTCTGGCACATAACAACACAATATTTCATCTGATCCCATTTTGTAGATGCACCCTACAATGACAGACAATTCTGCTGCGCGCACCACCAGTTCCTTCTTCTGTTCACTTGTATATCCTTCCGAAGTCATTCCTGTCTTTAGGAAGTGTATAATATCTTCAAAGTGATTGTCTGCGACATGCACAATAAAGAGTCACGTGTCATGTAGTATTTCCTCCAAATTAGTAGGCTTTTCTCCAGTTTCAATGCGCGACAGATGATCTGGTCCTACATTCAATCATCCTAGTTTCACAGCGACTTAAAAATCATATTCCTGGAACAATAACAGCCACCTGTATATCTTCCCCCCTAGCATAGGCTTGTTGACTAGGTATTTCAATGCAGAATGGTCTGTATACAACTTAAAATGTCCACCCAATAGATAATGCCTCACTTCTGGAGCACATACACCATAGCTAATCCTTTGCGGTCTATCATGGAATAATTTTTCTCAGCTTTGGACAACTTCCTACTTGCGAATGCTAGAGGATGATCCAAGTCCGCTTCACTGGCCTATGTCAGTACTACTCCCAGCGCAATAAATGACATGTCCACATGGATATGAAATTCCTTCTTCTAATTCAGGAAGACTATGATTGGTGCGCTGACCATTTTATTCTTTATCACATCCATGCTCTTCTAACATTCTTCATTCGAATAGAATGTAACATCCTTATTTAGTGTATTTTTTATCACAACTGTAACAAATCCCTTTTTCTCTTTTTTCTTCCAATTGTTGTGGTGTCAACCTTGTAGGTTGTGGATGGCTAGGGGAAGTAACACTTCTATCTTTATGATTGTGAGTGGTAGGCTTCCTTGTTGCCATAATTTTGCTTTCCATTCTTCTTGCCAACTTTAATGCCTTCTCGAATGAATCTGGTTCCCAAAGGCGAACCTCATGTTGGATGTTATCTTTTAAAGTCCCTATGAACACATCAATCTTATGCTCCTCTCAAATATCTTTTACCCTTATATTCAATTTTTGGAAGTCCTCAATGTGCTCCATCATTGAACCCTTTTGTTTGAGATTTATCAATTGGCTAAAAAAAGTGTTGCTTTTTGTACTCTCATAATGTGCTATCATTTCATCCGTAAAAATAGACCAAGTGACAATTTGTTTACGAGAGCAAAGCCATCGATACCATACAAACTGATTTGGTTCCAAATATAAAGTTGCAATGTGATGAGCCCTAGAAATGGGTAACTATATGGGCTCATTCTGCCTCTTATTTTGATTTAATCCACCATTCTCATTAGTTTGTTGCATGTTTTTGAATATATTTATTCTAATAGAGTGAATTGGGTTAGTCACTTTGCCATGTAGTCTAATGAGTGTTTATTGCAGATTTTTTGGACAATTTTGGACAAAGACAAGGAATTTATGAGCACATGGCAGCCAAAACTCAAGGAAAATAGGGAAGAGGACTTGTAGGTGGGGTGTCTCCTTCATTAATGACCCCTTTCCTCAAATTCTCCATCAGCAGCTCAAACTACAAAGGCCCACATTGATGATTCCAAGGGGCTGCTGAGCAAGTCAAGTAGGACTATTGTTATTTTCAGTTCTAGGAAGCCAAGTTCCTTGATTTTAGGAGGACTGTTGGGAGTCCCCATTTGTATAAATAAGAAGGATTCGAGCCTCAGTAGGTTAGCTAGTTCTTAGAATATTTTCACACTTTTGTACAACATTATGCTTAGCTCATTTTCGAGCTCTTTTTGAGAACATTTTATGTGATGTAACTGCTATTTTTGATAATAAAGATGAAACAGGTTTTGAGCCAACACTGATCTCTTTCAAAGGGTTGAAGCTCTTGGGTTAGGGCCCAACCCAAGCTGCCCATCACCTCCTTTGTGTAATATGTTTTCGTTTCCATTCATGAGTTAATTTTTGTTGCATATACTCATTTTACTTCATTAGATTAGGTTGTTTTTGATGGTTAGAGTAGTTGTTTTTGTTTCAAGTTGCTTAAGTAAGTTGCTATAGTGACAGAAAAAGATCCAAAAAAGCCAATAGCAGGTCTTGATCTCCTTTCTCCCTTCTTGGGACTATGATTTGAGGTCAAGGCACTACTGCTACCACCAAAAACACAGTTTTTTCTCTTCCAAGCAATTGCTAATGTGATACTTTGATTTAGAAAAGTTGATATTGGTTCAAATTCAATTGCTTAGATCATTTCATTTCCTTTACCATAGTTCTCTCGCATGATTTTCTATTCATATGGTAATGTTCAACAGTTTCTGGTTGTAGGTCAGAAATTAGGTCAAGCTAGACAAAACTCTGTTTTTTAGTTCTTGCTTTGGTCAGTTTTGAGAAGTAAATGTGCAGTTCTCTTGCAGGACATCCCAGCTCATCATTCCTTCATAAAACAACTAGCACCAGCTCACTTCTCATAGATCACCCAGCTCATTCGCCACATTTCGCCAATCTGCCCTAATTTTTGCGTTGTTTTTCCATAAAGCTGTTTTCTTGCCATTGGAATAAATCCAACCATCTCCTTCATCCCTGATCTTCCTTGACAAGTTCTAAACACCTCAACACCTTCATCCAGCCTTCATTTCCCCCTTCCCATCATTTTTCCACCTTCAAACCTCCAAAAACCACTTTCGGCCTCCTCTTGTAGATCCTCCTATAGAACCTCCTGTAGATCCCCTACAACCTCCTTTAGAATTTCCTGTGAATGATTTTTCGAAGTCTAATCGTAATGGAAGTTTTCAGAAGGGTACTAGGGGCTTCTTAGGACCTCTCCGTAACTTCCTCACCTTCTGCAAAAGCCAACTCCATCTTCTTTTGCCACCAAACCTCTGCACAGTCACAACCAGTCAAATCACAAGCATAATAATTCCACGTAGAAATACTCAAAAGTACAAAAAGATGATTTCTTCTCATTTCTCTTCAAAAGTGGCTTGAATAAATTCAGTTTACCTTTTCAGTAGTCAATGGCACTCACTTCATTAGTTTCCATCTATTTTATTGCAAAAATAGGGTTAGTGGGTAAACTAGGGTTTGCTAGGGTTTACATTTCATTCCAGTTTTCCTTCTCTTTCTGCAAGTAGAATAGACCCTGTAGAGTTAGCTTTCTTCCATCACAGTAAATGCTTCTTCTGAGAACTCATAGAAGTTGGCTTAAGCTCCTAGTGAACTTGCACCAGCTGATCAAGTGACAGCCTGCAGTAAGAGCTAGTACTTGTGCATACAACACCGTCGCTTCCAAGTTTGTTACGAACTAACGGGTTGATAAAAGTAAAAAAGGAAGCCCCAGGAGTCTGAAGTCCACCATTCATTTTGGTACCATTACCAGGGAAGCGTCAGAGTATTTTGTGATTACTCATTTTCTTCTATTTTCTACTGCAACATTTTGCTAGGTAGTTTATTTTAATAAAAGTAGAGTAGTTGTTTCATTTCAATTCTACAAAAGTAGATTAGGCATTTCCTGCTCTCATTTCCATTTTGTAATTCCATTTTAGCAAGCATAGATTAGTCATTTCCTGCTTTCATTTCAATTCTGCAATTTCCATTTCAGCGAGAGTAGATTAGTCATTTCCTGCTTTCATTTCCACTCTACAGTTTCATTTTAGCAAGTGCATTTCAGTTAGTTGTAATTTGTTCAATCCATTTCAATTTTGCAGGTACAAGAAAGAAAAAAACAAAAATCACCCAAAAAGAGATTTCCTTTCATGCCTCGCAGGAACAGAGACAATTCAGGAAAATTCCTACCCAACACCCACACTACATCACTAAGTTACCCTTCTCTCTTCTTTGGTGGCAGTGATCCAAAAGAACCTACAAAGATATACGAAGATCCTATGACAAAAGAAGAGCAAGAAACCATTCCTCTTGAGACCATGGCTGAAAACAGAAATGTTAGAGGAAATGGAGAAAGAATGGAAGGTGCCTTTCCTATTCGAGAGAAAATGGGGACACAGAAATGAAAAACATAAGTGCTTGAGCCTTACCTCACTTCCATGGACTGACTACTGAAGATCCAGATACCTTCTTGTTTGAATTTGTTGTTTTGTCGAACCTATAACTATGCAAAGGATGAGCAGAAGTTGAAATGGTTTCCTTCTACCCTCAAGGATGCAGTATTGCGTTGATTCATGGGGTTACCTGGAAACAGTATCACGACTTGGGCTCAGATGCAGCAAGCCTTTAACAACAAATACTGGGACTACTGTAGGTCAAAGGATACCAAGGAAGAAATCTTCCGAATGACCATGGGAAGTGATGAATCTTTAGAAGACTGTGAAGAGAGGTTTCAACTCAGTTATAAAAGGGCCAAGTGCACACTTGACCCCAAATCTCAGAATTTGATTCTGCTCAGAGGAGTCCCTGAATACCTTCTATATACCCTCCATTTGTTGACTGGGGGAGACATCTACCAACTGCCTTATGATGACATAAAGACTGTGTTTAGAAACCATTCTAGGTTAGCTAGAAAGAGAGGTAGGGGAAGTCAACCTTTAGCCTGTACATCCTCATCTAGTTCGTCCCTTAAAAAATAACTTGAGAATCGGTTGAAAGATTTCAAGAGCGAGATGAGGCAGACTCTTGCCATGCAAATGGATACCTTTCATATCAAAAGAAAACAAGAGGAAGCCAAGAGGGCTTTGGCCATCTTCTTTCCCAAGTGCACTAGAAAGCATCCTAGGAATGAATGTTCATTGCACTCTATAGAAGTGTGTTTAGTCTATGAAGAAGACCATCCTACAAATCAGTGCCCTTCCTTTCCTGGAATTAAAACTGCATATCAGTGGGCCAAAGGAGCCATTGAACCACTCTAGATCATGAACCAAAGGAGGCCACATGGACCTAGACCTTACCAACAAGGAATGCAAGGGAGATCCCAAACCTTACAACCCCAATCAAGCCACTTCCATGCCTTATTGGGGCCCCCCTGCTCATCCTTCCTGGTCCACACCCCCTCCTTGGTCGTATCCTCCTCAATACTAGGCTCCACCAGTTGCTCATTCATTTCACTCTTATACTTAGCCACAGCCTCAATAGAATGCACCTCATCAGGGGTGGAGGCCCCAGTACAACTCTCCTCCCACTCTTTGGCCTCCACCACCTGCTCAACCACAACCATTGCCTCCTGCTCAACCAAGACAACCCCGAATACCTGCTCAACTGAACCCAAACCCTAATAACAGATAGGCCCTAGGTATATACTGGAGAAACATCATGCCCGACATATGTTGTGGAGATTCAGGAGATTAACCTGTGATCTTGGAAGGTTCTCCCAGATAGCCAACCTCCTCCTAAGGAGGATGAGGGAGAAAAACAGAACAGTGAACCAAAAGTCATTCCACCCTTTCCTGAGAGACTAACTGGAACCACACAACCGACCCCAGAAGAAACTGAACTTCTGGGAGAATTAAAACAGTTATGTGTAAAGATACCACTTCTCCAAGCCATAAAGGATGTGCCTATATACAACAAGATGATCAAGGAGAAGTGCTTCAGGCACCCAGGCAAGCGCAAGAGAGATGCTCCAACTATCAATGTCATAGGACAACTATCTGACCTGATGTTGGGGCAAGTAATCTGTCCGAAATATCTAGACCCTGGGAGTCTTGTAGTCGATGTCCACATCAATGGCACCGTAATCCGCCATACCCTGATTGATCTAGGGGTTACCATTAATGTGATGACCAGGGACGCTATGCTCAAGCTCAACCTTTAGGGTTCCCTGAGAAAGACCACAACAGTACTGTAGTTAGCATACCACTCCACCGTGACCCCTAAGGGGATTTTGGAAGATGTAATGGTCTCTATTGATTCCTGGGAGTACCCTGCTGATTTCCTGGTTCTCTAGCCAAAGGCAAAGCTCACTAGGTATCCTCTCATCCTGGGAAGACCTTGGTTGGCTACTGCAGATGCCTACATTAGTTGTCGAGCCGGGAACATGACAATAAAGAACGGGCATATGTCCAAACAGCTAGTCCTATATCCTCCTACCCAACCTCTGTTAGAACATGATTTACCTCTCTGGTTGGAGGAGGAAGATGAGGATGAAGTCTATTCCACACCATTGTGTACAGTAGAGGCTACCATGGGGGGCCCGCAAACTGAAGATGACTTTATTGAAAACTTGATTCAGAATCCACCCCCCAGTGTGTTGCCATTAGAAGAGTTGGTGGAAGAAACCCAAGCCAATCCTTTAGTTGATATCTGTGTGGCTCATTCGGCCTCTCTCTAAGTTAAGAATGTGGAATTTGGCCTAGAAAGAACCTTGAGGATCAACTCATCCCTATGCACCTCCTAGGAGAGAGAACTGTGTAGCTTATTGAAAAACCACTTGGATGCTTTTGTTTGGAGATATAAGGAGATGAAGGGAGTCCACCCTTCAGTCTGTACTCATCACATTTACATTAAATAAGATTGTAAACCAGTCAAGCAGCCTAAAAGGAGGATGAATCCAACCCTTAAGGACATTTTCAAAGAAGAACTACAAAAGTTGTTGGATGCAGGATTCATCTACCCCATCTCTAACAATGAATGGGTCTCTCCTTTGGTGCTAGTGCGAAAGAATCTATGTAGATTATCGAGAACTAAACAACACAACCAAGAAGGACCATTTCCCTTTGCCTTTCATAGATCAAGTGCTAGATGGCCTAGTAGGGAAGAAGTTCTTCTCCTTCATAGATGGGTTAAGCAGGTACAACTAGATCCAAATCAGCCTATAAGACCAAGATAAGACCACTTTCACTTGTCCTTGGGGTACTTTTGCATACCAAGTCCTTTTGGGTTGTGCAATGCTCCCACCATTTTCTAGAGAGCAATACTGAGCATATTTGTTGAACTGGTTCATGACTCAGTGGAATTCTATATGGATGACTTTACCCCGTATGGTTCTAACTTCCAGGAAGCTTTGACTAACTTGGGAAAATTTTTAGCCAAGTGTATTGAAATGAACCGGTCCCTCAGTCCTAAAAAATATGAATTCCTGATGACTAAAGGGACCGTGCAAGGTCATACAATTTCTCAGCAAGGATTACAGGTGGATCTCAATAAAATTGCAATCATCCAAAGGGTCCCTCCTCCTCAAAAGGTTAGAGATGTTCGGAGTTTCCTAGGTTTAGCAGGGTATTATAGAAGATTCATTAAGGATTTTAGTAAGCTAGCCTCTCCATTGTTTGGTCTTTCGGGAAAAGATGTTGAGTTCATATGGACTAACAACTATCAAGAGGCTCTGGATACCTTGAAAGGTAAACTGGTAACTGCCCAAATTTTGAGAGGTCCAAACTAGGTCGTACCTTTCCACATTCACATAGATGCCTCAAACAAAGCAATAGGAGTAGCCTTAGGGAAATTTGATGAGAAGCTACCTTATGCCATATATTTTGTTAGTAAAAACTTGTCCAAGGCAGAATTAAACTACATTGTAACCGAAAAGGAGCTCCTAGCTGTAGTCCATTCCCTAAATAAGTTCAAACACTACATCACCAGCTATCAAAAATTCGTACACACCGACCATGCTGCAATTAGGTATTTGATGAATAAACTATATGTAAACGCTCGTATTATTAGATGGTTACTTTTATTACAGCAATTTGATTTGACCATTGTTGATAAGCTGGGTAAGGAAAATTTTGTTGCTGATTTTCTATCTAGATTAGATTTGTCTCCAGGTGAAGAAGGAATGGTGGATGATCAAATGCCAGATGAACACCTATTTTCTATTTCAGTACTCTTTCCATGGTTTGCTGATATATCAAATTACTAAGTTTCAGCATAGTTTCCGCCACACTTGTCCTCAAAATAGAAGAGCAAGATCGTGAGAAAAAGTACCCCATTCACGTGGATTGGGGGCACCCTTTTCAAACTTGGCCCAAATCATATTTTGAGGCGTTGTGTTAGGGAGGAGGAAGTTTTTTACATTCTCCTAACCTGTCATGATGGGCCCTGTGGGGGCCATTTTGCAGCAAAGAGGACTGCCTTCCAAATTCTGCAAGCAAGTTACTATTGGCCCACTCTTAATCAAGATGTCAGAAGATATATCAGGAAATGTGACTAATGTCAAAGGATGGGGAAACCTAGTCCAAGGGATGAGA
>APFE030607811.1:0-29521 GCA_000404065.3 Pinus taeda | reverse complement strand
TGTCGTACTTTGCTTGCTGCAATGCTCCATATTTGCTCAAACAGTCTCCAAATGAAGAAGGCTACTTCAAGTTCATTCTATTGCCTTCAAATTTTGTAAAGTTATCCTAGTATCGCTATTTTTAGTTAAAGGGAGGTCCAAACAGTTTAATCTTGGTCTCCCTTGGTTTAAATTTCCTATTTTAGAATATAGAGATTGTAAATCTGTCCAAACAGTTTAATATTGGCATATTCTTAGATAGGTAGAGAAGCAGAGGAGCCCAACAGCTTAATCTGGGCTCCGGAAGAAATAAGGGTAGTATGTAGATAGGAAAGTATCAAAAGAAAAATGAACAACAGGTTTGCAAGTCTAAGTGCACCCCCAAACAAAAGAAGAAAAAATGCTAGGCAAGTACGCTGGGTAGGTAGTTCTGAGGCTGTTGAATTGCTGACTAGTTCCAGGTTTTCAGGTATCATATCATGCAGGACATAACCAGCAAGGATTTGTAAGCAAAAAGCTCAAAAGAGGTATAACTGACTCCCCTTCTCTGTTTTCCCCAATCATTAACTAACATCCCTAAAAGAGGTCAAGATCTGATTGACACCTCTTAAGTTCCATCATCTTCATAACATTGGCTTGAGTAAAGATCTACTTTACTCAAAGTTGTTCCATATTTTCTCCCAAAGTATGGTCCTATCCCCTTGTAACAGCCTAAGCTCTCCCGAACTTAGCGCTTTCTTACCATCTCCATATTAACCACTAACGTTATTATTTAGCTCCCTATTCTTCCCATCCCCTTATTAATATTAAGTAAAAATTCCCCTACGTAATATCCCTCCCCCTGGTTGAAAAATAACCATGAGAACTCCCAGGAATTGCTCAAGTTATCTGAAACTCAGTAATAGCCCCTGACCCCCAAAACCACCTCCCAGATACGATGGACTCCTTCCAAAGTATAAAATCCCTCCGAGGTAATCGGACCCCTTCCGAAACCTCAAATGCCCTTCACACCCACTTACTTGCTCTTTCCTCCTTAAAGTCGTTTCGCATCGCACCCTCGCACTCTCATCTTCATGCAAATCATCACCTATCCATTCCCCGCCGACGCGATATTGCGATATCGGTGATCGGTGATCACAAACGCCGAGTTTCCAATCCATTCACCTCTCTGTCTATGTCGATGCGATATTGCGATATCGCCGATCAGCAGTCGCAAGCGCCAAGTCTCCAAACCAATTCCCCCCCATCCCCCGCCGACGCGATATCGCGATATTGTATCGGAGTCTCTTCACCACAGTACATCCAGTATCTCACCACGTCGCTCTGTACCAGGGACCCATAGTTGACGTCATCCTCCGTACAGCCGACGCCATGCTTACCTCAGCAGCCAGAAAGCTGAAAAAGCTTCGTGCAGGAAGAAAAATCGCACTTCGGAGCTCCAGATCAAGAAACCGAGGCAGTTTCCGATGTGTGATTAGCGCAAAGCGCTAATCGCGCATCTCTACGGGAAATAGGCCATTTCAATGAATCTTCAGGGAATCTTCTAATTGCTAAGCCCATTGAGTGCCGAAAGAGCCCGAAAATCGCCTGATCGTGCCAAAGGATCCGGTTTAAACACAGCAGTAGATCAATCACAAAGTTTAAAGTGTATCAGATCAAATCAGCAGGCATCAAGCGTGTCAAAGAGTATCAGTCGACGGCGGAAGCCATCAATGTAGCGGCAAAGTGTATTAGCGAATATATTGAGCAACGGCCCGAAGCAAGAGAAAATTTAATATCTTCCAGCAGATTCATAGAAGGAGGGCGAAACTACTTGAAGCTCTCAAATCATAATTATTGCACATTCAATTCACACCAAAGCCGAACTGCAGCCCCGAAGCACAATCACTCCAGCAGCACCGCATCTGGTCCCCGAGGGCCACCTCGTCACCTGTTCCGATCCAGCTGCCCCCAGCGTAGCCAAAAAGATTTACTTGCATTTAATTCCTTTTTGAAGAGTTCTAAGCAGACCTGTCAAGGTCACTTGTAATGATGTCTTTCCGATATTTTGTTTATAAATACCACCCTAAGCAATGTTGTGAGGGGTTGGTTGGTTGGTAGTAGTTGTTGGTCAGTCTTCTTTCCAGCATTTTCTCTGAATAGAGACTCGCACTGTAACTGTCATAATTTCCATAATCAAAGACTGCTGAAAGCATGGATTGCGAAACAACTTGATGTTTTCTCTTGGCCAAGGAATGATCACGGAATTCCTGTGCTTCTACATGATCCAATAAGTGTTCCTCTCCCCCGTTTATTTTATGTTTTTTATCACCTTTCCACCTTTTCTAAATTGCAGAAAAAAAAGAATAGCTTAAGATTTGTTCCAATACACCTTAAGTTCAATTTTTGCGTTTTTCAATGTTTTCTTCATAAACAGTTATGAGCTTGTATTCTTAAATGATCTGCTTTACGCTGTTTCTTTCACATATGAGTGCATGTCTTAGGAATTCTTAACTGCTCCAGGATCCCACTCATCCACTTCTCCTCTTCGTCAGCATGATGAAATGATTCTCCTTTGCCTTTCATCCTTGATGTTCACTCCGCACTTTCAGCAGACCGAGATTTGTATCCTATGTGGCTATCCCACTCTGTATCCCCTTGTGACCAAGAAAACGCTCGCATGCCTCAATTTGTGACTCCATGCCCAATGATTCGAAACTTATCACATCTCACCATGCCTCTTTGTTCGAGAATCCTACCTTATTTCCAATCACAATCAACACTCCCTTGAAGTCAGAAAGCTAGCCTAAAATCATCAACTAAGGTTGAATCAAAAGGAGAGAGCCCTCTCCGATTGCAGGTGGGCTAGAACCTGCAATCAGAAGATTGGTTTGTGGTTATCTCAGCCGTATCCCTATTAGGATCCTAGGGACAACCTGAGTGATAACATAATGGCGACTCCACTGGGGACCTCCTCAGATAAATCAATGCAACCACTCTGCAGCGCTACAGAGGAAGAAACCAACTTGTAAAATCCCCGGTCGACCTGTATCTGCGCACTCCATTAGGGACTCAAGCGCTCTGCTCATCCTTAAACCCCATTGGAGGAAGTGCTCCTGTTCTTCAAAGCTTGTCACGCTCAGTTCTGATCTTTGATGGTGGACAGAGATCAGGCACTTCAGAGTCTAGACATCCACCCGGTGACTCCATTTCAATTTCAATCAAACGCTCCATTGAGGAACGAACCAAATGATACAGCCAAGTGCCCCATGTATTAACAACAAGAGAGAATGACCGAATCCTAGGAGGAACTTCCTTTAGAGGAAGCTTTAGATAAATGCAGAGAAATTTTATCAGAGTTTGAGCTTAATGAAGAATTTTTCAGAGTGGTGTTGTCAAAAATACCAGGCGGCCGGAATAACCTTTTCCTTGAGTTTGTTGTGGAAAAATATGAGAGTGAAATTGAACTCTTGGGAGCTCAAAGACAGTCTCATGATTTCCGCAACCCCCAAGAGTTTTACCAAAATCTTCCTCCTCCATTTCACAAGGAAATAGTGTTGTCTCCTGAATTACAGTTTGAGTATGATCTGGGTTCCAAGGGAAAGACAGAAGGATCATCTGCTAGGCTCATTAGCGAAGATGCAGTTGCTCCTTCTGACCTAAAGAACCCAGAATCATGCCGATGCCTCCATTCCCCTATTCAGGAGGGAACACTATTGCCTGAGGACCTGCAGATTCTGTGTGATCTGGGTTCCAAGGGAAATACAGAAGGATCATCTGCTAGGCTCATCACCGAAGATGCAGCTACTCCTTTTGACCCAAAGGATCCTGAGTCATGCCGAAGTCTCCCGTCCTCAACTCAGGAGAAGATGTTGCTACCTGCTGATTCACAAACTCTGCATGATTCTATTGACAAGACAGAAATAGAACGGTCGACTGCCAGGCTTACCACCGAGGACGCAGCCGCCCCGTCTATCCAAGAAGAAGCAGAAGAAGTTCTCTCACAGGGTAAGTTCATCGATCCAATCACAGATTACATGGAACTTTGGTTTAACAAAATTTTGTTAACCTGTTTTCTCATTGAAGACCGTATGCTTCCGTAGCAAGTGAGAGAGGCCACAATTTTGGTTATAAAAGCATATGCATAAATGATGCTTTTACGTTCAGAAACGATCAGTCAGCAAGTTTATCTCATTTCACAGTTGCTTAAATGGCTGCACTGGTTGTTTGATTTTACCTAACGGCAAAGTAACTGTTGGTTATGGTAGGTAGGTAGAAGGAATAAAGCGGCCGGAGAAAATAAGTTTTGTAGAAGACAGAAAGAAACTAAAAACCAAGGCATTCTGGCCTGCTATTCTTGACTTCTCACAAAGAGAAGCCATCCCCGAGTGGAGCCACTGTTAGCTTCCTGCTGCAGCAGGGTGTTCATTTTTCATGATTGGCATTTCACAATCCAAATATGTCGTACTTTGCTTGCTGCAATGCTCCATATTTGCTCAAACAGTCTCCAAATGAAGAAGGCTACTTCAAGTTCATTCTATTGCCTTCAAATTTTGTAAAGTTATCCCGGTATTGCTATTTTTAGTTAAAGGGAGGTCCAAACAGTTTAATCTTGGTCTCCCTAGGTTTAAATTTCCTGTTTTAGAATATAGAGATTGTAAATCTGTCCAAACAGTTTAATCTTGGCAGATTCTTAGATAGGTAGAGAAGCAGAGGAGCCCAACAGCTTAATCTGGGCTTCAGAAGAAATAAGGGTAGTATGTAGATAGGAAAGCATCAAAAGAAAAATGAATGACGGGTCCGCAAGTCTAAGTGCACCCCCAAACAAAAGAAGAAAAAATGCTAGGCAAGTAGGCTGGGTAGGTAGATCTGAGGATTGTTGAATTGCTGACCAGTTCCAGGTTTTCAGGTATCATATCATGCAGGACATAATCAACAAGGATTTGTAAGCAAAAAGGCTCAAAAGAGGTATAACTGACTCCCCTTCTCTGTCTTCCCCAAACATTAACTAATTTCCCAAAGGAGGTCAAGATCTGCTTGACACCTCTTAAGTTCATCATCTTCATAACTCCGGTTGAGTAAAGATCTGCTTTACTCAAAGTTGTTCCATATCTTCTCCCGAAGTATGGTCCTACCCCCTATAACAGCCTAAGTTCTCCCGAACTTAGCGTTGTCTTACCATCTCCATATTAACCACTAACATTATTATGTAGCTCCCTATGTTTCCCGTCCCCGTATTAATATTAAGTAAAAATCCCTTATGTAGTATCCCTCCCCTGGTTGAAAAATAACCATATCGATTCCCGGGAATTGTTCAATTTACCAGAAACTAAGCAAGAGCCCCGACCCCCGAACCGCCTCCCAAATACGATGGACTCCTTCCAAAGTATAAAGTTCCCATGAGGTAGTCGGACCCCTTCCAAAAACCTTATATGACCTTCACACCCACTTACTTACCTTTCCCCCCTCAAAGTCGTTTCGCATCGCACCCTCGCACTCTCATCTTCATGCAAATCATCACCCATCCATTCCCTGTCGATGCGATATTGCGATATCGGCGCTCAGCGATCACAAATGCCGAGTGTCCAATCCGTCCACCTTTCCTCTTCGCCGATGCGATATCGTGATATCGCATATCGACAATCGCAAGCGCCGAATGACCAACCCAATGATCCCCCCCGTCCCCCGCCTACGCGATATCGCGATATCGCATCAGAGTCTCTTCACCACAGTACATCCAGTATCTCACCACATCACTCTGTACCAGGGACCCACAGCTGACGTCATCTGCCGTACAGCCGACGCCATTCTTACGTCAACAGCCAGAAAGCCGAAAAAGCTTCGCGCAGGGAGAAAAATCGCACTTGGGAGCTCCAGATCAAGAAACCGAGGCAGTTTCCGATGCGCGAATAGCGCGAGCGCTTCGCTACGGGAAATACACCATTTCGAGGAATCTTCAGGGAATCTTCTAGTTGCCGAGCCCACTGCACGCCGAAAAAGCCCGAAAATCGCCCAAACGTGCCAAAGGATCCGGTTTGAAGACAGCAGCAGATCAATCACAGAGTTTAAAGTGTATCAGATCAAATCAGCAGGTATCAAGCGTGTCAAAAAGTATCAGTCGACGGCGGACACCATCAATATAGCAGCAAAGTGTATCAGAGAATATCTTGAAGCGGCGGCCCAAAGCAAGAGAAAATTGAATATCTTCCAGCAGATTCACAGAAGGAAAGCGAAACTACTTGAAGCTCTCAAATCATAATAATTGCACATTCAATTCACACCAAAGCCGAACTGCAGCCCCGAAGCACAATCACTCCAGCAGCACCGCATCTGGTCCCCAAGGGCCACCTCATCACCTGTTCCGATCCAGCTGCCCCCAGCGCAGCCAAAAAGATTTACTTGCATTTAATTCCAGCAGCATTTAGATTTTTGAAGAGTTCTAAGCAGACCTGTCAAGGTCACTTGTAATGATGTCTTTCCGATATTTTGTTTATAAATACCACCCTAAGTAATGTTGTGAGGGGTTGGTTGGTTGGTAGTAGTTGTTGGTCAGTCTCCTTTCTAGCATTTTCTCTGAACAGAGACTCGCACTGTAATTTTCATAATTTCCATAATCAAATATTGCTGAAAGCATGGATTGTGAAACAACTTGATGTTTTCTCTTGGCCAAGGAATGATCACGGAATTCCTGTGCTTCTACATGATCCAATAAGTGTTCCTCTCCCACGTTTATTTTATGTTTTTTATCACCTTTCCACCTTTTCTAAATTGCAGAAAAAAAGAATAGCTTAAGGTTTGTTCCAATACACCTTAAGTTCAGTTTCTGCGTTTTTCAATGTTTTCTTCAGAAACAGTTATGAGCTTGTATTCTTAAATGATCTGCTTTACACTGTTTCTTTCACATATGAGTGCATGTCTTAGGAATTCTTAACTGCTCCGGGATCCCACTCATCCACTTCTCCTCTTCGTCAGCATGATGAAATGATTCTCCTTTGCCTTTCATCCCTGATGTTCACTCCGCACTTTCAGCAGACCGAGAGTTGTATCCTGTGTGGCTATCCCACTCCGTATCCCCTTGTGACCAAGAAAATGCTCGCATGCCTCAATCTGTGACTCCATGCCCAATGGTTCGAAACTTATCACATCTCACCGTGCCTCTTTGTTGAAGAATCCTACCTTCTTTCCAATCACAATCAACACTCCCTTGAAGTCAGAAAGCTAGCCTAAAATCATCAACTAAGGTTGAATCAAAAGGAGAGAGCCCTCTCCGATTGCAGGTGGGCTAGAACCTGCAATCAGAAAATTGGTTTGTGGTTACCTCGGTCGTATCCCTATTAGGAGCCTAGGGACAACCTCAGTGATAAGATAATGGCGACTCCACTGGGGACCTCCTCAGATAAATCAATGCAACCACTCTGCAGCTCTATAGAGGAAGAAACTGACTTGTAAAAGCCTCGGTCGACCTGTATCTGCGCACTCCATTGGGGACTCAAGCGCTCTGATCATCCTTAAACCCCACTGGAGAAAGTGCTCCCGTTCTTCAAAGCTTGTCACGCTCAGTTCTGATCTTTGATTGTGGACAGAGATCAGGCACTTCAGAGTCTAGGCATCCAGCTGGTGACTCCACTTCAATTTCAATCAAAGCCTCCACTAAGGAACGAACCAAATGTTACAGCCAAGTGCCCCATGTATTAAAAACAAGAGAGAATGACTGAATCTTGGGAGGAACTTCCTTTAGAGGAAGCTTTAGATAAATGCAGAGAAATTTTATCAGAGTTTGAGCTTAATGAAGAATTTTTCAGAGCGGTGTTGTCAAAAATACCAGGCGGTCGGAATAAACTTTTCCTTGAGTTTTTTGTGGAAAAATATGAGAGTGAAATTGAACTCTTGGGAGCTCAAAGACAGTCTCACGATTTCTGCAACCCCCAAGAGTTTTACCAAAATCTTCCTCCTCTAGTTCACAAGGAAATAGTGTTGTCTCCTGAATTACAGTTTGAGTATGATCTGGGTTCCAAGGGAAAGATAGAAGGATCATCTGCTAGGCTCATTAGCGAAGATGCAGCTGCTCCTTCCGACCTAAAGAACCCAGAATCATGCCGAAGCCTCCATTCCCCTATTCAGGAGGGAACATTGTTGCCCGAGGACCTGCAGATTCTGTGTGATCTGGGTTCCAAGGGAAAGACAGAAGGATCATCTGCTAGGCTCATCACTGAAGATGCAGCTGCTCCTACTGACCCAAAGGATCCTGAGTCATGCCGAAGTCTCCCGTCCTCAACTCAGGAGAAGATGTTGCTACCTGCTGATTCACAAACTCTGCATGATTCTATTGACAAGACAGAAATAGAACGGTCGACTGCCAGGCTTACCACCGAGGACGTAGCCGCCCCGTCTGTCCAAGAAGAAGCAGAAGAAGTTCTCTCACAGGGTAAGTTCATCGATCCAATCGCAGATTACATGGAACTTTGGCTTAACAAAATTTTGTTAACATGTTTTCTCAATGAAGACCGTATGCTTCAGCAGCAAATGATAGAAGCCACAATTTTGGTTATAAAAGCATATGCCTGAATGATGCTTTTACGTTCAGAAACGATCGGTCAGCAAGTTTATCTCATTTCACAGTTGCTTAAATGGCTGCACTGGTTGTTTGATTTTACCTAACGGCAAAGTAACTATTGGTTAGGGTAGGTAGGTAGAAGGAATAAAGCGGCAGGAGAAAATAAGTTTTGCAGAAGACAACAAGAAACTAAAAACCAAGGCATTCTGGCCTGCTATTCTTGACTTCTCACAAGGAGAAGCCATCCCCGAGTGGAGCCACTGTTAGCTTCCTGCTGCAACAGGGTGTTCATTTTTCATGATTGGAATTTCACAGGCCAAATATGTCGTACTTTTCTTGCTGCAATGCTCCATATTTGCTCAAACAGTCTCCAAATGAAGAAGGTTGCTTCAAGTTCATTCTATTGCCTTCAAATTTTGTAAAGTTATCCCGGTATTGCTATTTTTAGTTAAAGGGAGGTCCAAACAATTTAAACTTGGTCTCCCTAGGTTTAAATTTCCTGTTTTAGAATATAGAGATTGTAAATCTGTCCAAACAGTTTAATCTTGGCAGATTCTTAGATAGGTAGAGAAGCAGAGGAGCCCAACAGCTTAATATGGGCTCCGGAAGAAATAAGGGTAGTATGTAGATAGGAAAGCATCAAAAGAAAAATGAACGACGGGTTTGCAAGTCTAAGTGCACCTCCAAACAAAAGAAGAAAAAATGCTAGGCAAGTAGGCTGGGTAGGTAGTTCTGAGGCTGTTGAATTGCTGACCAGTTCCAGGTTTTCAGGTATCATATCATGCAGGACATAATTAGCAAGGATTTGTAACCAAAAAGCTCAAAAGAGGTATAACTGACTCCCCTTCTCTGTTTTCCCCAATCATTAACTAACATCCCAAAAGAGGTCAAGATCTGCTTGACACCTCTTAAGTTCCATCATCTTCATAACACTGGCTTGAGTAAAGATCTGCTTTACTCAAAGTTGTTTCCATATTTTCTCCCAAAGTATGGTCCTATCCCCTTGTAACAGCCTAAGCTCTCTCGAACTTAGCGCTTTCTTACCATCTCCATATTAACCACTAACATTATTATTTAGCTCCCTATTCTTCCCATCCCCTTATTAATATTAAGTAAAAATTCCCCTACGTAATATCCCTCCCCCTGGTTGAAAAATAACCATGAGAACTCTCGGGAATTGCTCAGTTTATCTGAAACTCAGCAATAGCCCCTGACCCCCAAAACCACCTCCCAGATACGATGGACTCCTTCCAAAGTATAAAATCCCTTCGAGGTAATCGGACCCCTTCCGAAACCTCAAATGCCCTTCACACCCACTTACTTGCTCTTTCCTCCTTAAAGCCATTTCTCATCGCACCCTCGCACTCTCATCTTCATGCAAATCATCACCCATCCATTCCCCACCGACACGATATTGCGATATCGGCGATCGGCGATCACAAACGCCGAGTTTCCAATCCATTCACCTCTCTGTCTATGCCAATGCGATATTGCGATATCGCCGATCAGCAGTCGCAAGCGCCAAGTCTCCAAACCAATTCCCCCCCGTCCCCCGCCAACGCGATATCGCGATATTGCATCAGAGTCTCTTCACCATAGTACATCCAGTATCTCACCACGTCACTCTGTACCAGGGACCCACAGCTGACGTCATCCGCCGTACAGCCGACGCCATGCTTACGTCAGCAGCCAGAAAGCCGAAAAAGCTTCGCGCAGGAAGAAAAATCGCACTTCGGAGCTCCAGATCAAGAAACCGAGGTAGTTTCTGATGCGCGATTAGCGCGAAGCTACGAGAAATAGGCCATTTCGAGGAATCTTCAGGGAATCCTCTGATTGCTGAGCCCATTGCGCGCCGAAAGAGCCCGAAAATCGCCCGATCGTGCCAAAGGATCCGGTTTAAAGACAGCAGCAGATCAATCACAAAGTTTAAAGTGTATCAGATCAAATCAGCAGGCATCAAGCGTGTCAAAGAGTATCAGTCGACGGCGGAAGCCATCAATGTAGCGGCAAAGTGTATCAGCGAATATTTTGAGCAGCGGCCAGAAGCAAGAGAAAATTTAATATCTTCCAGCAGATTCATAGAAGGAGGGCGAAACTACTTGAAGCTCTCAAATCATAATTATTGCACATTCAATTCACACCAAATCTGAACTGCAGCCCCGAAGCACAATCACTCCAGCAGCACCGCATCTGTCTCTGAGGGCCACCTCGTCACCTGTTCCAATCCAGCTGCCCCAGCGCAGCCAAAAAGATTTACTTGCATTTAATTCCAGTAGCATTTAGATTTTTGAAGAGTTCTAAGCAGACCTGTCAAGGTCACTTGTAATGATGTCTTTCCGATATTTTGTTTATAAATACCACCCTAAGAAATGTTGTGAGGGGTTGGTTGGTTGGTAGTAGTTGTTGGCCAGTCTTCTTTCCAGCATTTTCTCTGAATAGAGACTCGCACTGTAACTGTCATAATTTCCATAATCAAAGATTGCTGAAAGCATGGATTGTGAAACAACTTGATGTTTTCTCTTGGCCAAGGAATGATCACGGAATTCCTGTGCTTCTACATGATCCAATAAGTGTTCCTCTCCCTCGTTTATTTTATGTTTTTTATCACCTTTCCACCTTTTCTAAATTGCAGAAAAAAAGAATAGCTTAAGATTTGTTCCAATACACCTTAAGTTCAATTTCTGCGTTTTTCAATGTTTTCTTCAGAAACAGTTATGAGCTTGTATTCTTAAATGATCTGCTTTACGCTGTTTCTTTCACATATGAGTGCATGTCTTAGGAATTATTAACTACTCCGGGATCCCACTCATCCACTTCTCCTCTTCGTCAACATGATGAAATGATTCTCCTTTGCCTTTCATCCCTGATGTTCACTCCGCACTTTCAGCAGCCCGAGAGTTGTATCATGTGTGGCTATCCCGCTCCATATCCCCTTGTGACCAAGAAAACGCTCGCATGCCTCAATCTGTGACTCCATGCCCAATGGTTCGAAACTTATCACATCTCACCGTGCCTCTTTGTTCGAGAATCCTACCTTCTTTCCAATCACAATCAACACTCCCTTGAAGTCAGAAAGCTAGCCTAAAATTATCAACTAAGGTTGAATCAAAAGGAGAGAGCCCTTTCCGATTGCAGGTGGGCTAGAACCTGCAATCAGAACATTGGTTTGTGGTTACCTCAGCCGTATCCCTATTAGGAGCCTAGGGACAACCTGAGTGATAACAGGATCTATCTTCAATTCACCACCCCCTACAATATGACCCAAATAATTCAAAGATGTTTTGCCAAATTCACATTTTGATAGTTTAACATAAACATTTTCTCTTTTCAAAACATCTAGAGTCTGCTTTACATGCTTCAAATGTTCTTCCCATGTTTTACTAAATATAAGAATGTCATCTAAATATACAATGACAAAATCATCAATAAAAGGCCTTAGTACATCATTCATTACTCTTATGAAAGTAGTAGGAGCATTAGTTAAGCCAAAAGGCATAACTAACCACTCATACAGTCCCTGCTTTGTTTTGAAAGCAATCTTACATGCATCTTGCTCTACAACTCTAGTCTGATGGTAGCCACTATGCAAGTCCAGCTTGGAAAAATAAACATCTTCTTTCAACTGATCTAATAGATCATCTATGCGAGAAAGGGGATAACGGTTTTTTATTGTTATCTTATTCAGTGCTCAGTAATCAATGCACATTCTCCATGAGCCATCTTTCTTTCTCACCAAAACAATTGGAGACTCACATGGTGATGTGCTAGGTCTTGTGAACCCTTTCTCGAGTAGCTCCTACACCTGCTTCTTGATTTGTGCATTCTCTAAAGTGGACAACCTGTACATTTTAATGTTAGGCAATGGAGCATCTTGCTACAAATTAACGTCATGTACTATTTTCTTTTTGGGTGGTAGACCTTTAGGTTCTTGAAATAGTATATCATATTCTGCAACAACTTTTTCTAAATCAGATTGTTGTTTAGCATTATAGCCTTCAAATACATTGGTTTTATTAGGTGTCTTATCCTTTACAACCATTAGTAAAAATTGTTTACATGAATTTACAATTCTTTTCATTTGCCCTGAGTTTATGAGAGTATAATTATTCTTGAGTTTATGAGCTCTTACAATATATTCAATTCCATCTTTAATGAGTTGATACTCATTTTCAGCTCTATGGAAAATTTCTTTTCTATCATACAAGTAAGGACTTCCCAAAACAATTCCACATATATCCAAGGGAACAATATCTAACTCAACCTCATCTACAAATGTTGACCCAAAAGAAAACCTAAGATTACATTGTCTAGTCACTTGTAGCTTTGATTTATCACATAACCAACCTAATGGATATGGCTTCTTGTGAGGTGTGGTTAGTAATCCCAGTTTCTTTACAATTTCTTCAGAAATTAAGTTTACTTGTGAACCACTATCAAATAGAGTATCAATCTTTTGATGCTTGGAAATAACTCTAATATGAAAAAGCTCATGTCTTCTTCTCTCATTTTCTTCATTATCAATATTTTGTGCAGAATTACTAGTAGATGCTTTATAATTTTTACCTTTTATACCTGTGGCTATGATTGTTGTTTCATCCCCTGAGTCTGACCCCAAATCCTTCTGAATAGCTGCAACAGTCTTCTTCTTTTTGCCATCGTACTTCTTGGGTTTTAGTTCTAGATGCAGAATCCAGCAGTGTTCATCATCATGCCCATCCTTCTTGCAGTGAGTGCACGAAGGTTTGGTATTTTGTACAACATTTGCCTTCCTCTCTTTCCATTTCTACTTTCTCTTTTCCTTGTTCTTGCTTGTAGTGGGTTTTGATGATCCCCCAACTTCTGGGTTCACATTCTTGCCTCTAGCCTCTAGATGTGTAGCCTAAACAGATACCTCATCTACGCTAGTAGGATTAAACATGAGAATGGTATGTCTGAAATAACTATTTAGACCACCTATATACTTCAGCAGAGTTTCAGGTGAGTCTAAAGAAATTCCTAGAATCAAAGCTCTTTTCCTAAATTCTTGGGTGTAACTTTGTACACTCTGCCCTTTCAATTGGTGAAGAGTTTTCAAACTCATCATAGCTTGCTGCATATAAGCTAGTGGATAGAATTGTTTTTTAATTGCATAAACAAATTCACTCTAGACAAAAAGGATTTTACCATGCTTCTTCATGTCAGCTTGTGTCCTACCTTCCCACCATACCAAGGCAGCGCCTCCAAGGCGTAAGTTGGCCAGGTAAATCTTACTTCTGTCTAAATCAATGCTCTACACCCTGCAATACACATCAATCTGTCTAATCCAATTATCCAGCTTCTCTGCATCCAACTCTCCATCATATATTACAAATAAAATTTAACATATAATTTAATCAAAGATGTCTTCTTTTTATTTTCAGGGCTATTAGGAGGTGTAGGAAGCTTTTCTTCTTTCCCTTTGCCCTTATAATGGTCATTGAGGAGAGATTCTTCTACTCCTTATCTTGTTTGGAGTTTGATGAATCTTCATCTCTACCTTTCTTAAATTCTCTATTCATTTCATCTACCATGGCTCTCATGGTCATGAAACTATCCATGAACTGGGAGTCTGATTCCAAGGGACTTTCTTCTGCCATTTTCCTCTTAGGATAGACTCTTCCAATTTTTGGGTTAGCTTCAACCAATTCTCCCTCTCCTAATTTAAGCTTTGATCTAGTTAGCATTCAACAAAAGAATCCAGCACAAGCTTGTCTAACCTTAGCAACCTAGTTCTTTGATACCACTTGATCTTAAATTGATCTAAGACAAAGAATAAGGTATTACAGATTCATGTGCATGGCTATGCCTATTATTTTGTGCAACGAATTGATAAGATTGCGAAATACACAGGAAATGAAGAAATTAAAGGAAACACAACAGGCAACACATATAAACACAACAAGTTTAATAAGGAGTTCACCTAATACTCTTGGGCTACTGTTATCGGGAAAACTAGTGTCCATTCAGAGCTGTTAGTCCCACTAAGACGGGTAGCTATCGTAGAAACAAACAAACTAAAGTTACTTGCATTTTCCTTTACAAGAAGTATATGAGAGAGAAGTAGAGAGTACCAACCTTAGTCTTCCGCTTGGCTCCTTGCTTGTTTCCTCTCCCCTTTGACAGATCTTTGTTGCTCCTTCCTCACCTGTCTCGCTTCAAAGAACACCTTTAGAGTCAAAGCAACATAATACCATCAAAGCATAGAGATCTACAATCATAAGCAATATAGGATCAGATTTATATTGACCATACAAATGCATATATCAATTCAAGATTCAAAGACATACAAGAATATGGAGGAAAACTCAAATAGCTTTATTGATAGAAGTAGTAGAAGAGAGGATTATAACCCATTGATCTGACCCAGTGCCATCCTCCCAGCATGAAAGCCCTTCTTCACCTCATGAAAATCTAGATCACCCAACACTATGATGTTCCATAAAGAAACCAACAACACTTCCTTACAAGATGAAAAATTCCAGCCTTTGGATCTCTAGGATGAGGGATCCATATATAGATGTTTGCAAGTGGGTGAGTCAGCTTCTGGGTTTTTTATTAGTTTCATTTCTCTGATAGTTCTCAATTCCACTTGGATATTTCATGATCTCTTACTCATCCCTGGGTGAATTCAGAGAGGTAAGTGTCACAGGAGAAGTTTCTGGAAGATTCCATGATCATCCACCTTGCAAACTGTCTCTGCCATTTGTCTACTCTCACCCATCACACCCCATAGAAGGGATTTTTAGTATACATCACACCCCCCATGTGCATTAGGTGGGATGCATTGCACTTTGACCATGGAGCAAGTGAGATGGTCCAATTTTGACCAGTTCTGAGTAGTTTTTCATGGAGAACTTCTAGGAGATGATGCAATCAACTGAACTTGTTCCTTTAGGGTATGAAACAAAACTTTTAGGGAATTAGGAGCCCTTGGTTTATGGACATATAAGATTGGGGTTGCAGTGCCCAAATATGTCTATAACAGTTGCCCCCTAAAGCATGAGGTTGTAAATCTTTTGATGTTGGGTGAAATGCTTTATCATGAGGATCTGAAGTTTTTTCGCACTGGAAGGTGACCTGTAATAAGATACAATACAATACATTATCTTCATAATATTTTCATGATCTAGCTAAGGTGGGCATTCCCATGCTTAGGTTTATAAATTCATTTTCATGTACATAAGACAGACAACCGTCTGTATGGCAAACTGATGATTCTAGTAGAGCCATCATCCTTTGGCTTGGATGATTATCTGTGTAGCTATGATGTAAATTTGATGTCTTTATTTTCTTAAATATATGACAGCCCAGATGGATGAAACTAGATCCGGGGTCTTCAAACTCATTCAATCTTTGCCAAAAGTACAAGTTGATCCATGTGAAGAGATGTTTTGAAGTCGAACATGCAAAGGCATCACCTGATTACCAGACAATGACGTAAGCTGTTAACAGGCGCGAGAGGAATCACTGATAATGATAATGACCCTCAAGGTACTGTAGTACAATTCATGTGGTGTGAAAATGGGACTTAACGTCGAACACCACGCAAAATCTTTCGGTCGAAGGCCACTAATGTAAACCTGTCACCGGAAGTGAGAAACTTTCCATTGAAGCATGCAAGCTTCAAAGTACTGAAAGGGTTGTTCCTAAGTCAACTTCTTGGATAATGAGTTGACATCGACAAGAAGTGACCCGTCGTAGGAGGGCCTTAATGAATCCCACATCTATGACACGAAACAGAGAAAATGATTTTGTGGAGGTGAAAACGATCTAATGATGCAAGGTTCAGGGTGGCGGTCATGAAAGAATGAAGGGTGAAGGTATTGCAGCAGATGAGACACACGCTGGGTTGGTGAATTCTCTAAGCGACTTCTCTTGAACATATCAGCGACACTAAAATGGATTGGTAGCGTTAACCCTAAAAATGGATGGGACGGTGGACCAATGGTGATATGACTGGCGAACGGAATAACCCAACCTAACTCAATCATGGTGATGGAGTGAAAGTGTCATGTTCAAGAGCGACTTGCTACCAATAAAGTTTCTTCAAGTTTTCTTCCCAATTTTTCCCCACTCATTACTGACCAATACCTCTTTATTTTTGTCAAGCTTGAGGAGGATAACATATGCTTGTTCTATAATTTTCCCTTCGAGCAAACCTGTCGCTATGTTTTAATAAGCCTAGCGACAGAGAAACTTGTTCTTTTCTGCATGGACAAGTTTGTCGCTATTGTTTTAATGAGTTTAACGACAAGGATAACTCGATCCTTTTCAATTTTAGAGAGTCTGAAAAGAGACAGAAAGGAAACTCTAGTAATCCTTTTTCATAATATAATCCCTTAAGTCCGAAAAAGTATAAAATAATACGAAAGGGATGACTTTTTGATAGTTTTAACGAGACGAACAAGACAAGTGCTCGATATTTTTGTGCAATGATCCCTCAGGTCCAAAAAGATTAAAATCTAGAGGGATGGCACTTCCAATCACTTTAACGAGCTGGAGAGGCCAATTGCTCGACAATCTTTTCATATTTTATGATTCAAATGAAAAGAGCTTAAAGGAGACTCATTTTTTGATGAACGAGTGATGATTTTGGATAGCAGCTGGTTCCAAGTAAGGTTTGGAACTTTTCAATCACTGCAGTGTAAAGAAGGTGGCTAATAGGACCACTCATCGCATATGTTCCTAAAAAGGGGTAAACAATCAAATGGACGCATATGATCGGCTAAAAAGAGTGGAGGTGATGGTGAGAACACGACCAAGGCTCAAAAGCTGATAATAATGCAATCGCAATGGTTATTTACCGAAGGTGGGTTCATTTTTTAATGAGCTTAAACTCTGGTGGAACATATGCTCATTGCTAGGTTTATTTTTTATCGAGCTTTAACTTCGCGTAAAACTGCTCGTCGCTAGGTTTATATTTTAACGAGCTTGAACTTCACATAAAACTGCTCATAAGGTTTGCATGCCCCCAGCATGATGAAAAGGAGAGTCTCTTGTAACCAGATGGAAATCACTGCAGTGAAGCAGGACGACTTCGTCCAGAATAGAAAAAGGTGAATGGTGTGACAGACCAATCACATAATCTGTAAGGAAACTTATCTTTACAACTGGGTGCATGCCCCCCAAGCTTCATCACAATCACCAGACTACTCATGGCAATTAGGTGGATGGAATGAAGGTTCAAGAGATACCAATTTCACTCAGAATCCACCGTATTTAAAATATTTGATAGAAAATCAAAAACTGAAGGATGATTAAGGTCGCTAGAATAATCTTCGTGGTAATCTGGAAGATGGGAATAATGGTGGTAATCTTCCCGTGGTGCCTCTCCTATCATTATTGACTGAATGATTCCTTCGTCTGTAGAATCTACATGTGACCGAGGATCTGAAAAGGTGCCATATTCCTTAGACCTATCTATCCAAACACTCGATGAGCGTTGATTTGGATTTGCCCCCCAGGCCAAGAAAATTGATTGCTACAATATTTCTATTGGGCTTGGGGGCAATACCTAGCAATGATCCATGCTGACAAAATGTTCGGGAATCTTCTGAATCTTTTAGATATAGAAGATATCAAATTGCAGGTTTCCACCGTGGCCTCTTCCGCTAGATTAATCGAAGGCGGTAGGGAAAAATTACCCATTAAAGTAGGGTATTTTAGGAGGCCTACTCTGATATTTTTAAGTGAATGAGAGCTTCCATGGATCATTGGAATGCTTCCCGTAACTTATGAACTGTTGGGGAGAAAGGTTTGTGGGTCAGCGATTGTAATTCCTCCTTGAAAAGGAAATGCAATCTTTCTGAAGTATGTTGACAAAATAGTGGTCATAGCATAAATCCAAGGCCTTCCCAATAGGATGTTGTAATCGAGGTTTCCATCAATAACTTCAACATCAATTTCAACCATTTTGCCCCCCAGTTCAACTTGCAAGTTACTTAAAATCCTGTACGGGGTGTATGTCCATCCATCGAATGCTTTTAACGTCATTGATGATCATGACAAGGGTGGTGAGCCTAAATTTTTCTAGCAACCCATTGACATACATGTAGATGCCCCCTCATCAATAATTGTTCAATGAACAGTTTTGTTGAGGGCTTTCACTTGAATGAAAAAAGCGAGGTTAGCTGGTAACTGAGGTTCATATCCTTTATGATTAAAGGCCACAAGATTGGAATCTGTTAGGCCAATCCCACCTATTGCTGATAATAGAGTCTACTTTTGGGAGGGGAAATTTTGCAGTACTTCCAGTGTCGAAATAGTGGACGGCAATTGGGCCAGGTCCTCTACTATATTATAATTTTGTGTTGCTCTGGCACGAGGATTAAATGTTGATTTGCGTACTACTCCCTTTGGCGGCTTTATCGTTAGCTTAGGAATGATGGGTGGCACAACTTCGGTCGAAGTTGTTGTCGAACTACTAGGTTGATCAGCAACCTTGTTGTTCAACATCTGTGTATTCCCATAATCTTTATTCCTTGTCGATATCAAAACATCGTTTTGTTGTTCCGAAGTGGACAACATAAACACTTGGGATGGGGAAGCATTGTCGCTAGCAACCAGATTGGTTTCTGGGTTTAGAAATGGATCAGTCAATACTGCTAAGTTTTTTGAGTTATCTCAGCTTTATGTGGACAATCTCTTGTCCAATGATCCTCATTGCATATCTGATATGGCGAAGGAGGTTTCTTTTTCCCATAAGGGTTTGCAAAAGGTTTTTCAGGAGACGAATCATCCTTTCTCTTCTTTTTGCTTTTCCCTTTCTTCTTTCCCCCTAGTTTCTTCGATTCTTTGCCCTTGTCAGTCGACATGGCATTAACCTCCGAGGCAAGAAGTTCTTCATTTTTATTTTGACCGGAAACTATGCGGGCTTTCTTAGATGTAGCCTTTGCGGTTTTCGTGCTTGTTTTACCTATCACGCCAACACCGACATGAGATTCTTTGTTTGATTTAGGAGGAGGAGGAACGGAAAACTCTGGTCTAGCAGCATTAGGTATTTTGTCATAGAGAATGCCAGA
Organism: Pinus taeda; assembly: GCA_000404065.3. Classification (NCBI taxonomy): domain Eukaryota; kingdom Viridiplantae; phylum Streptophyta; class Pinopsida; order Pinales; family Pinaceae; genus Pinus; species Pinus taeda. The sequence continues at coordinate 9,970 of APFE030607811.1, read as the reverse complement.
CTAAGTATAGATCAAGTCTAGATATTGTGCACAAGCGATGACTTGCTTTTCAGTGACAACCCCTCCTTTAGCCACATCTTATGTAATAGAAGGTAACAATTACTTAATAAACCATTAAGCTAGCACCTGATCAAGAACATATGTCTTCACTATTTGACGACGACGCCGCCACTCATGAATATGATCAGATATGTGAGTGGCTGTCGTCTGCTTAAAATTGGTAAGAAGATCCGTTCCTGTTTCATACCTTATCGGTAACTAAAAATGGGTTAAAAAGGTGGTGGCAAGGGTGATGAAACTATCGAATGAAGCTCTAGGAAATTTGATGTACCATTTTGCTACTGGACTAGTTAACGTTCACTGAAAAAGGTGAAGCCTAGTCGAATCATCATTGAGAGTGTTGGACAAACACCACAGATGAAAGGTCATCACATGATTTGATGGATCTTCACCCATATTTCCATTGAATTTAGGAATATCTGACGAAAGTTTATGAGGAATCGCTGGCCACCAAGGGACATAAGCAATTGGATCATTTGTTAGCCGATTCAGATCTAGTAATTCTAAAGTTGCTATGAATGGCAACTGTTGATTCAGGTTTGGCAAAACATACCTAGGATAAGATGGGATCGCCTGAGCAGTGGGTATTTGCATACCAGCATAATGTATCTAATGCTGATAAATTTGATAAGGTTGATGGGCATAACCATTATGATATGATTGATAGTGATTGTTTTGAATATACGGCTACCCATTACCTACAAAGCCTTATTTCTCAAGTCCTCGGTAAGCTTGTTGGAATTTCGGTTGTTGATATTGTACCAACCATGGTTGAGAGGACATTTGCTGTTGTCCAATACTGGCTGTCTGACCAAGATGAGGGGTAATAGTACCCATTTGAGCCTGAGTCGCTCCAGTTAAGAAGCCACTAATCGGCAATTGTGGTTGTGTCGTGGAGACAAGACGCTGTAGTATTACGACCTGAGGAACTTGAGGTTGGCATACAATAGGAAACGCTTGTACTTGTGACACCATCACAATAGCCGATGTAGTGGGGATATTCGACACAGGTAAACTTGGTTGTAGTGAATATACAACTCTTGGCTGTTGAGGCAATATTGGCACCCAACCACTAGATGTAATTCCAGCTTGACCCGAATCCTGTTGTGAACTCTCATATGGTTGTTCTCTTGGCGGGAACAATTAAAGGGCATATTTCCCCCCATATGGTAGCAATCCAGTGCTCGAAGGAAAGAATGGCCTTTGGAGACCGGACTGCCCAAATTGAGACTATTGCGAAGGATCAATTTGTTGAGACTCAACATAAGAAATACCAGATATTATTCCAAATGAACAAACGGGAATAGACCATGCTATCAAAACAGTCCCTAGGTGGACTTCCTCTAACGATTGGGAGCTAGTTGGGAGAGATGGTATACCAGTGAACATTGTCGGAGTGGCGGCAAGAGGTTCTGCTGCCATTTTATCGGATGACATAGTCCTAGATGTCGATGGTTGTTTAGACATATCGATTCTATACAAAAGCTTTCCTAGCGATTCTACAAGAACTTGCAATAAAGGGAGACTAACTTCTGAAGTAGAAGGATATAGGTGGATCCCATTTCCAAAATGCAATGGAGTGTTGGATGGAAGATCCTCCGTAATCTCTTCTATAGAAATCAGTCCATGTGGAAGAGGTAGACCGTTAGGTCCGTAAAATATTTCTAGTGCCGAAGAAGGTGTAGACTCTGCAGCGACAAATGTTGGAGGGGTTACACCTTCCGAATCAGCTCTAGATGGAGCTGGTTCAGGAATAGAAGTGTTTACCATTACACAAGGATCAGTTCTAATGTCCTCTTATAACTGCGGAACTTCTTCTATAGAGGTAGGGATACCAAAAATAGTTGGAGTAACTAGAGTCTCTGAGGATGTTGAAACACAAGTTTTAAACAAACCAGGAGACTTTGACCTAGTTAAATGAGTTTGCTTGGCCCGAAATGGTTTCGTTTCTGGATTCAAAGATGGTTGACTTATTAGTCTCCGCGAATGATAGGGTTTTGATTGACTTTCTTCCACGATTGCGATTTACTTGATCAAATCAAAATAAAAAGGGTTAAATGTTATTCTGAATTAAATGAATTTATGACGCTTTGACACAACTTGCTTTTTCAATTTTTAAGAGTTGAGAAAAAGCTAAAGATGACTCTAGTCGCCTTCGCTTTTTAATGATCCTGAAGTGACAAGTGCTCAGATGGACATTTTCTTTTAAGGAGTCTGAAAAGGAATGAAAGTGACTACTCTGGAAATCTAGACAGAGGGATTACCAAACCAATCGCAAAACTGTAGAATACTTTTTACGGTATGGAAATCAATCTTCCTGAATGTTGTGTTCAGTGCATTGCAATCGATAGGGTGGAAGACACGAATTCCTAAGGATAAAGGATATAGCCTATTGTGGTCTCCCAATATATAATCGATGGTACGTGGGAGCACAAGTCTGTACTGGCACTTGTAATCTCAAAGAGGAGGAATCACCCAACCTACAATGAAAGCGATAGTTACCAGGCTTTACGACGCTGAAATACGTCTCTAGCCTAGACTTCTAAATGTTGTTCGTTAGGTTCCGAAGCATTTTTATGTTCATTGAAATTTATTTTACAGTTGATCTTTCTTAAGAAGTTTTCCTTTAAGATTCACCACATGATGTAGATATACAACTCCTAAATATGCAATCTAAGATGATAAACAGACGTTAATTTTCTTTTTTTGCAATGAAAATCCTAGCTATTAAGGAAAGAGAAGCGAAATTCTTTCAACAAAGAGTAGAGAGCACACACTAAGATGCACTATCCTAAATCAATCTCCACAAGCAGTCTAAATGCAAATGCACATCCATGTATTTGTTTTCTACTTTCTTAATGTGTGAATGAAAAAAATAACGCTAAGTAAAAATCTGAATTATCTTTTCAAAGCGACAGTACTAACAATTTTCTTTTCAAAAGACGAAAGGAAGACAAGGACGACACATTGCGATTTTGAATTAAAAACTGCTTTCTACACTTGAAATACTATTAATTCAAATCAAATACAAGAGTAATAGTGTAATAGACTATCAAAAGAGGAGGATTCTTTTCTTTGACTGAAAACGACACTTGCGACACTTTCAAATCAAAAGACGACAGTTCGATTAAGCTATTGTTTATAAAGGAGAACTGTAAATGGAAAAAAATACATAAAAGTATTCACAATCCTTTGTACAATGGAGGCTGAATAATGTGAAGGAAGGGACTTTCAATAGTGGTATACTAATCACAGACAGAAAAACTCCTAAATAAAGCTGAAGAGAATGAAGAAAAACCAAAATCTGGAGGCAGAAACAGTCTTATCTAATCATCGCACCTGTAACACAAGGAAACAGGGATGCATCTCACCTACAGCACACGGGAGGTGCGATGCATCCAGACTATCAAAAGGAGACAGTGTGATGGTCCAGGGATGAGACTTTAACTTGGTTTTTGGTCACAACTTGCAGCTTAGTTTAGGGATTTAGGCTGAGCTAATGATAGTCAATAAATACAAAACATAGGGGCTGATCTAATGAGGTTACTTGAGCCACCACCAGGGCACTTAGGATGTTTGCAACCTAGATGTTTAATTCATAAACTAACCCGGAGATTTACTAAAGCAGCATTTATCTACTTTGCAGTTGTATAGCAAAAGCGGTTCGAAGGCTAGCTGGCATAGCTTCAGGCTACGTTTGTAGTTTATAAAGTAAACAAACTAGGAACAAGCAAAGAAGCTATTCTCTAAGACAGAGTCGCCATTTTGTTATCATGAAAACTAGTGTCCATTCAGAGCTGCTAGTCCCACTAAGATGAGTAGCTATCTTAGAAACAAACAAACTAAAGTTACTTGCATTTTCCTTTACGAGAAGTAGATGAGAGAGAAGCAAAGAGTACCAACCTCAGTCTTCCGCTTGGCTCCTTGCTTGTTTCCTCTCCCCTTTGACAGATCTTTGCTGCTCCTTCCTCATCTATCCCACTTCAAAGAACACCTGTAGAGTCAAAGCAGCATAATACCATCAAAGTATAGAGATATCCAATCATAAGAAATATAAGATCAGATATATATTGACCATAAAAATGCATATATCAATTCAAGATTCAAAGACATACAAGAATATGGAGGAAAACTCAAATAGCTTTATTGATAGAAGTATTAGAAGAGAGGATTACAACCCATTGATCTGACCTAGTGCCATCTTCCCAGCGTGAAAGCTCTTCTTTCACCTCATGAAAAGCTAGATTCACCCAACACTATGATGTTCCACAAAGAAACCAACGCCAACTTCCTTACAAGAATGCAAAATTCTAGCCTTTAGATCTCTAGGATGAGGGATCCCATATATAGATGTTTGCAGGTGGGTGAGTTAGCTTCTGGGTTTTTTATAGTGTCATTTCTCTGATAGTTTTTCAATCCACTTGGAGATTTCATGATCTCTTACTCATCCTTGGGCAAATTCAAAGAGGCAAGTGTCACAGGAGATTTATGGAAGATTCCATGATCATCCACCTTTCAAACTGTCTCTACCATTTGTCTATTCTCGCCCATCACACCCCATAGAAGGGCTTTTCAGTATGCATCACACCCCCCGTGTGCATTAGGTGGGATGCATCGCACTTTGACCATGGAGCAGGTGAGATGGTCCAGTTTTGACCAATTCTAAGTAGTTTTTCATGGAGAACTTCTGGGAGATGATGTAATCAGCTGACCTTGTTCCTTTAGGGTATGAAACAACACTTTTAGGGACTTAGAAGCCCTTGGTTTATGGACACATAAGATTGGGGTTGCAATGCCCAAATATGTCTATAACAGCTATGTCTCCTGGTCTAGCCTTAAGTGGTGGCCTCTCTATTATGTTTTCAAGGCAGAGTTTTTACAACAGTGAGCTCAATTTGAGTCTCACACAACAAATATAAATCAGAAAGACTATACTTGGATCCTCCAAGTCTCTAGGGTACACAGAATCTCCTTACTGAATCTCGACCTCTATTGGTCACAGTAGTATGAGTCCAGTTTGAGACTCATACATGACAGGCATATACAGAGGAGTTCACTTGAACCTCTCAAGCCTTCTCTGGAGTACAAAAACTCTCTGGCTCTCTCCAGCTCTATTTTAACTCTGGCTCGATGCTACCTTTGCTTCTACAGGTTAGCTAAACTTTTTTTCTTTCTGCTTTCTACTCTAAGCTTTCTTAAATTGCTTCCCCTCTCTTTGTTAATTCATGGCTTTAAAGCCAATCTGCTTTCTGACTATTCCTTTCCACTTCCCGGCTTTCTGGTTCCCCTACCTCTGTCCATTTGAAGCCCTTTGTTTTTTGTAATCATCACTGTATAATGCCTCACAGGGAGATGGCCACCTATTGCATAACGAACTAAGTGTCAGTTCTCTTGGATATTTTCGAAACAACTGTTTAATCTGTTAACTCCAAGAATGCCCGCAAAACATGACCTTCTGCCAATGCATCGTCCACCTCGGACTTCAAATCTTATACAACTCTACTCATTGACCTTGTCAAATCTGGTCATCCATCGAAACACATCTCCACCGTTGATCTGGAGCCTCCAGATCCTATGGTCATCGTTCATATCAAGCGGGTAAGTAACATGATGTTTACCCGTCTGATGTGAGAGGTTTTCTCTCTCTTCTGCCAGACGCGTGGCACCCCTTGTGTGGCATCGGGTGGGACTCGGTTGAAACCGCTTACTACTCGAAGCCCTTCCGGTATTCTGCCGATTTTTGTGGGACCCCATTTCTGACGGATCGTCACGATATTCGTTGCATTTTATAACTTTTCGAGTCCGAGCGCTCGGGGCTTTCCATTTCTTAAATTGAACTCTGGTTTTGCTAATTTGTGGCAGCACACATTACCATGGGCTAACGGTCTACGTGCTTAACTGAGTATCCTCATTGCTTCGCGCTATTCACAAATTTCAACTATTTCGAGGATATCTCAGATAAGCTTGATCTTTATGAGACTTTGAAACTTTGGCATGATTTTTAAGAGTTCATGAAAACTTAGAGAGTGTTCTAGGATCCAATTCAGATCAGATAGTCTTAAATACTTTTTGGATCAAAGATTATCTTTAGAAGAGTAGAAAAAATGGGCCATAAAGATGTTGGGTTATGACTTCGAAATCATCTACAAAAAAGGGAAGAAAAATGTTGTTGCAGATGCACTCTCAAGAAAGATTAAGGATGTCAAAACATTTCTTTGTGCCATTTCTATATCTAACCTAATTGGATAACCAAAGTAAGGGATGAATGGAAGAATGTCGAAGAGGTGTGGACACTCATTCAAAAGTTGCATCAAGATGCTAGTACATCTGATACATTTAGCTAGAAAAATGATTCATTATGGTACAAAGATTACTTATATCTTTGTAAGAATTCCCAACTCAAGAAAAATATTATTTTAAAATTTCACACCTCCACTTTAGGACGGCACTCAGGATTTTTAAAAACTTACCACAGTGTTAAGAAGGATTTTTTCTGGGATGGACTTAAATCTAATATTCAGAAGTTTGTAGCAGAATATTTGGTTTTCCAAAAAAATAAAGTTGAGACAATCAAGACCCGAGGCCTATTACAACCTTTATCCATTCCAAGTCAGCGTTGGGAGGAGGTCTCAATGGATTTTATCACATGCTTACCCAATTCTAAAGGAAAGAGTGTCATCATGGTGGTAGTTGATAAATACCAAGTATGCACACTTTTGCACATTACATTGAGTAAAGTTGCCACTACATTTATGGAAGCAATTCAAAAGTTACATGAAATCCAAATATTATTGTAAGTGGCAGAGATCCCATTTTCACTAGAAAAGTTTGGATGGAATTATTTTCTTTTCTTGGTACTTAATTAGCTCATAGCTCATCTTACCATCCTCAATATGACCTGAAAAAATGAGATAGTGAACAAATGTTTGGAAGGATATCTTCATTGTTGTGTATATGATAAACAAACATAATGGGTAAAGTGGTTACCTCTATCTAAATGGTGGTATAACACTTCCTTCAATACTGCAACAAAAATGACCCCATCTATGGAATTTTATGGATATCATCCACCATCCATCAGATCATATTTAAGACAAAATTATAAGGTTCAAGTAGTGTAAGATCACATCGAGCATCAACAACAATTTATCCAACTCTTAAAGGATAACCTCACTCTAGCACATAATCAAATGAAACAATAGGCATATCAATATTGTAGTGAAAGAATTTTTGATGTAGGTGACTAAATATTTTTATGACTACAACCATACAAACAAATGTCCCTCAAGCAAGCTAAGAAGGATAATAAATTATCACCCAATTACTATTGTCCTCACAAGGTGTTGCAAAATATTGGTACTATGGAAAACACATTGGAGTTCCCTGTATCTTCCCAAGTACACCCATTTTTCCATGTTTCATGCTTAAATAAGGTTATCAATGACAAGCTCTCACTTCAAACAATGTTTCTAGAACTTGACGAAGAAGAAAAATTCATATTTGAGCCTGAAGCAGTCACGCAAACAAGAACCCGACAGCGATGGAATTGATTAATTTCAGAGTATCTCATTAAGTGGAAGAACTTACCCACTAAAGATTCCACATGGGAGGATGATAATTTTATATAGAAGAATCCAAAACTACTCAAGCATTGAGGAAAACACTTTTTTGAAGCAGAGGAGCATGTTAGGTCCCTATAATATTAGTGTATTCCCCTTATTGTTATTGTCTGTGTAGCCCCCTATTATTATTGTTGTGCCCCACAGAAGCCCACTATTGTTATTGTTGCGCCCTTACATTATTATTTTTATGTAGGCTCTAATTATATTGTGGCCCCTTAGACTCCTATATATACCAAGGAGGTCTTATCATTTCTATCATCCAAGAATTGTTCATTTATGTAATGTAAAGGAGGCTCCCCCCTTGAAGAGGCTAATATTTATGTCATTGATCTATATTTTCTTCTATTTTTTGAGCTAGTTTCATAACACAAATCCGCCGTCATCACAACTCCCGGGCTCAATCAACCACCATTCCGAGCAGTCTACATGTCCCAACACATTATAAAACAAACCTGCACATATAAACATGGCACAAAAAAACATATATAAAAATACACATGGTACAATACAACATATACACATTACAAAATAGCACAGAGAATACATACAACACATCATCTCTTCCCACGTGAACTAGTCAAAATTCATCTCCAAAGTATTCCCCATGCTTTGCCATATGCACCCATAGTCTGAATCTCATATATGTGCTTCTTTTACCCATGCTTGTCCCAGCATGTCACAAATCACATTGCTCTTTATTTGATGATATTACCTTCAACATTCCCTGTTCACAACCACGACATAGCATGAGGGCCAAAATATTATCATAATAAAATCATAATTAAAATAGGTCTTTCTCTTTCCCAATTGAATCCTCACACAACCAAGAATCTTATTTGGATAACTTCATTATATTATCCCAACATGCCATCCACATATTGACCACATAAATTTAAACAATCATTCTTCCCCAAGAATAATCCCTAACAAGAACCTGTAAGTCACAATGGAATTACATACATTTAGTTAATCATCATCATATTCATGATTATAACATACATCCAAATATGTCAAGTAATATTGAGTTTAGGAAAACCTCCTTTCTATGCTATTTTCATGGTTGTCATATTATTGTCCATTACTCCAATGGACCCAACCATCCCACTTGGTTTTCATATTGTTGTCCCCTTATTCATGGACATAACATACATTAACATGTGTCAAACAGAGTCAAATTTTAGAGAAATCCCTTCATTTATACAAAGCATGTACAGAATTTCAATAGCAATCGTGAAAGGAATTCTTTATCCAATTCCTCCATTTTACCCTTTTACATGTTAGGTCCCTATAATACTAGTGATTACCCCATTACTATTGTAGTTGTATCCCTTATTAACATTGTTGTACCCCTATTGTCCCCATATTGTTATTATTGTGCCCCATAGAATCCCTCTATTGTTATTTTTGTGCCTTTATATTATTATTGTTAGTTCGGCTGGGTTATATTGTGACTCCTTAGACTCCTATATATAGAAAGGAGGTTTTGTCATTTGAATCATCCAAGAATTGTTCATTTGTGTAATGTAAAGGAGGTTGCCCCCTCGAAGAGGGTGAATTCTAAGGCGTTCAACTATCTTTTCTATCATTTTGTGAGTTGGTTTCATAACATTTGGTTCAGAGCTTTGGATTCTAGGGTTTTGCTGCTCCAAATAGGTCATTGTGGCATTTTCACTATAAATTTTTTTCTATGACATTTAAGAAGCAAAAAAAAAAAGAAAAACCCATTTGAGATGAAATCGCACTAAACCTCGGGCCTAAATTTCAGAGCTTTTCGCGCTATATTTGTAGAGATATGATCTGAGGAAGTTGGTCTTTTTGCAAACTCCTGAATTACATTCCAAATAGATGACCTGGGAAAATCATCATAACTTTCTCTCTGAGCATCGGATTGAAATTTCATAAGGAGGTACAGGAAGAGGACGGATTGTAGTTTCTTGTATATATTTTTTAGAGCCAAAGGTCAAAACAGGGACACGTGGCACATCATACAAGTTCGCTCTTCTGAACTAGTATATAATCAGGACATTGTGGGAGATTTGACATAACTCTTCCTTGGAGAATCCAATTGGGATCAGACTGGTGGCATTGCAAAGGGGACACAGATGGCTACTACAGATCGCAATTTCAGAACTGGATGATCCAAAATTACAGAGATACATTAGAAGAAATATCAAGCTCCTACAAAGTGAAAAAAGGTGTGTAGATTTTTTTTAATTTTTGCTTAAGCTTGGTTTGAAAAATTATTTTGAAGGAATTCAAAGGGCATAGTAGAGCATTATTATTGGTAA
>APFE030607810.1:0-17833 GCA_000404065.3 Pinus taeda | reverse complement strand
TCTCAATCAGCAATATGATATATTCAATGATTTCGCCATTAAATTAAATCACCGCTGAGCACATTACATCAGTTACTGGGAGTAATTTACTCATTGGAAACAACACAGAAGATACTAGCCATGCATTTCTACTGATTTCTGAACTTACAAATAAGAGTTTACAGTATGCCCAACATCAAATCTAGAAATGACTGTGGCAGCTTAATGCCTTCAGCAGTAGAACACCCACGAAGGCTGGACTTGAGGACCCTCAGGAAGAATTGACCGAGTTGAAGCTCTTGATTCTTTCCCTGGTCAGCAGTGATCCCTACGATTTACATGTGTGGGTCCAAGAATATGTTGTACAACAGTTCGAATCTCTCCATATGATATCTACCACCCTCGCTCTCACAACAATCTCTAGTACACTCAATCCAAATAAATCTACCTACAAAGCAAGGGGCATTTCGTTGTGTGTGTATATAACTTTATCATTTCAGGCCTCTTGGTAGCAATGGCTTCTGCACTTCTCCTACTATGATACTTTGCTCCTGTTTTTTTTTCTCTGTAATTCATTAACTTGCAGGCCAAGGCTAAATTATCCCCTCAAATTAAAAACGCCAGAGAAGTGTCTCCGCAATTTCCTGGAAAGCACTCAAAACTTTTTTTGATATGAATTATCTTCTATTCGCTGCGCCAATTCGTGCCATGCCATCCATTTCGTTAATATCGTAATCTTTTTCGCGACCTGCTTGCAGTCCCTTCTATTGCGGATCAAAAAAAGCGACGGTTGAATTAATATTAAAATGGGAGGAGTGGATTGTGTAGTCTAATCAGCGAGGATATGGATACAATGTTCAGGAGTAGTGCGTTGTGGTGCTAGGGAGAATAACGATAAAGCGCTGAGGAGCAACGTTATATGACTCGTTTGGGGAGGCCAACCGACGGTGGTGTGGCTCACTGTACTGACGTGAATGGTGTTGTGGGAGTGTAGTGAGGAGTTGCCTGTGCGGGGAGGTAATGAAGTTCAATCAATTGTAAGTGTCGAAAAGAGAAAGGCGTTTTCCGGTTATTCTTACGTTGACAGAAAAATGTTTCTTGGAATATGTTCATTCAAATTCCGAATTCTCCTCAGTTCTCCAGGAACTTCAAGTCCAGGGTGACGCTACCGCCATTACCGCAGAACAAAACTTGTGCTCATCTCTCGTTGACTTCAAGAGATAAACGCTCAACTTCACCATCCTTTTTAATCGCTCCAAGCCTGAGCTTGTGTGTCTACGCCTGAACTTGAGCACGTTCAGTGGCCCACACCTGATACCTTCAACGAGAGATGAGCGTAGTGCTCTTCAATCCAAATTGCATGAAAATGAAGCAGAACTTGCCCGCTCACGCACAACACAGGCTCGCCTTCTACAGGAGAAGGAGCTCGCTGAGAAGCACAACACTTGGTTGAATGAGGAGTTAACGTCTAAAGTGGATGCAATTCTACAGCAGCGCCAAACCAGTGCGGAAATAGAGGCAGATCTTTCTGCTAAACTTGCCGATGCTGAGATGGACAAGAGCCAAATAGATGATGTCGTCTTGGTCGGGGGTTCGACTATCACTTTGTGCAGGAATTCAAAAGAAAGCACAGAAAAGACATCAGCGGGAATGCCAGAGCTCTTCGCAGGCTGAGAACAACATGTGAGAGGGCAAAAAGAACGCTGTCTTCTACTACACAGACAACGATTGAGATTGATTCTCTATATGAAGGAATTGATTTTTACGCCATAATTACTCGAACTCGCTTCGAGGAACTCAACATGGATCTTTTCAGGAGAAGTATGGAGCTTGTGGAGAAATGTATGCGATCGATGCACATTCAATTGTTAGCTGGAATTGTAACAATTATTTCCATAAAGAGTGTTAGAATTCCAGGAGTGCAGGTCACATAGGCGCAGGTAGGATAGTGCGTTACATAGAATATTGCAGAGTATAAAACCACTATAATTTTAGGAGCAAAGATAGAGATGATTTGAGCACAGAGAAACGTAGCAACGTATGGGAGCCAAAAGCAATATCTTTACACAGGATATCAGGTTTGACAGAAAAGGTCAGACAACTGACAGGCAGGTAATGGCAGCGTATTGTACAGAGCAGGCTTTGTATGGAGCAACGCTTTTAAATGGAGTGTTTATGGACAAAGAGTGCAGGTAATGGCAGATAGAGGTCAGGTAACGCAGAAGAGAGTCTTAAAATAGCCAGAGTCAGGTGCAACGCATATAGTGCTAGAGGTCAGGTAGAAGAGGCAGCAGATTTCTGGCAGACAATGAATTAATGGAGCGTTTCAGGTAATGGGTAGAACTGACATATATATAGAGACCACAAAACAAGTGGCTCAAATTGGAGCAGGACTAGCGATCGCCCTCTCTGATACCATGTTAAACACACATGGGTAGCAAGAACAATATGAAAGATAAATCATGAGAGTACAATTTTTATTAACAAATGATTTACATTTATAGTACAATATGTGACCGTTGGGTTTCACATCCCAAGGTCTCTTGGACTCCTTTTGTCTATTCGGCTTTCACACTAACTCATTGAGGATTAGGTGTCCAACATAAATGGTAGATGAAAATTAGGAGCCACTTGTTGATCATTTTTCCTTGCACTGGAAAAATATTAAACATTGAGGACAATCTTTTGGGAAACAAGAAAATTTCTCCATTTTTATTGAAGTGATACTCGTCAGTATCTTGAAAGGTGTCTTCTTGACTTTCTTCAAAAAATGGAAATGTGAGTGCTATACAACAAACCTCTTGAGTTCTTTTCTTATTGGATTTTTTTTTAATAAAGAAATTTTCTTTAACAACCAATTTTTTCTTTCAAACACAACCATGCTACTAGATGGGCTAGATAACTTAGAAGAATGAAATATAAATAGATATGATGTTCTCAAGAAAGATACTTCTTGTTGAACACAACATGCCTTTGTAATATTTGCAAGTATGAGATACAACTAGATATCATTGTAGAGTAAGCCAAACTCTGATATTGATACTATCCAAAACCTCTCTACTTGGAGGTTTGAAAAGTTGTATGAGTTGAGAAAAAAAATGTCCAAGTACAAATCAAAATCAATTCAATTGCTCGAGCATAGTGATGACTTATTTCTTCTCAACCATCTATAGAGTAAATAACAAAGTTGTTATAAGTGTGCCTTGTATGTCACTTGGTCACCTTCCCTAACTATGTGGAATAATGGAATCAAAATCTCCTTTTGTGGTAATCATTACATGTTTTCCAAGTCTAAAATAGATTATACAATCTTGTGTGGTTTATCCTTTCACATGTGTTTGATTCTCTCAAAAAATAAGTAACACGTATTTCATTTGATGATTCTATTTATATTTGGTATGATTTTTTGAATATTGTTAATTATAGATATAACATTTCCATATATAGTATGTGCACGAATGATTATTTTTCTGAAAACTTTAATAGGAAGAGCCTATTATATATCAATGATGATCCACACACTCATGGAAACATTTCAAGTTCATAATAACTATAGCTGTGCATTGTTCAATGCAAAATGCTTGTTTGAGGAACACTCTAGTGACAAACAATTCTTTATGAAAAGGAAGACATCCACATTTTCTATTGTGCATGCGATACCTAGTTTATCTCATAGCATTGAGTTGTTAATAAACTACAACTTTCAAACCACTAACTACTTTTGAAAGGTTGCTTGACTTGGGACTATATTTAGACATCCCCATTTGGGGCAGAAGAAAAAAGTTTAGAGTAATTGTATTTCTAGATTTTCAATGGAATAATGTAAATTTAGTGCTTAATTCAACATTTGCTTTATAAAGTGGTTGATTGCATGTGTACTGAATGTGTTTTTTTGGTGCTTTTAGTAAATGTTTGAACATAGTAAATGCATTACAATCATTGATATTATTAATTTAACGTTTAATATTTGTATAGTTAAGATTCATAGCGCGAATGACATGTCTACCATCTATGGTTTGCACCCCACAATGATATCAAATCGAGAGAGGGATATTGAATGACCACAACTCATAGAGGAAACATACCAAACATGGTTGAATCAACCACCTATTCACTTTCCATTGCATCCTGAGTTAAAATTTCATAACATCTATAGCAACACTAGTTATTTACACGTTGGAAATGAAAACAATGACACCAAGGTTGGTATGGATGGTTTCTTATGAGATACACGAGCCATAAAGGGAATGTTGTTAACACATTCTTGTGAGATGAGATGTGGGGTGATGGTCATATCACTAATATCTTCTTGCAAATCTTAAAATATATGTCCACCACCCATCTCTTTGGAAATGGGTCAATGTCTACCCAACTGGGGATAACAATTCTACTGTACAACTTGAAAGTAATGTAGGTATGTTAGATACATGTTTATTAACAATAATAGACTAACTAACCATTAATTTCCCTATAGTTTAATGAATATTTTCACACAATCGTCAATGATAATGTACATTCATATTTCCCACTAGTTGTAGGTTATTCAAAGATAAGGTGCTTTGAGGTGAAAATGGCCTCCTTGATAGCTCTAAAAGGGAAAATAAACCACTGAAAAGGTTGGTTGAATAGTGACTCTTAGATCATGCTTCCATGAATGATTGTATTCTTAATAGAGGCAAATTCAAAGACAAGGAGATATACTTAGAATTTGGACATGAAAAGTATTGGAAAACTAAAAAAGGGTGAGACACATGGTCCTCTTCATAATATATTGAGCCATATGCTTTTATTAATTCCAAGGATTCAAAAGATATCTTATTGCAAATAATTAACGATGTTGCAGGAGTGGTATGTCTCACATAAAGTGATTCAGAAGTGATGCGTATCCCAATAGATCAATAACCATAAATCATATAAAGGATGCATGTTACAATAAATTCAAGGATGAAATATAAATCGTCTTATTGAGCATAGCCATGGATGGTGCCAACACACATTCCCTCCAAACCAACATTTATTCTATTTGGCCAGTGGTAGTGATTAATATCAATATTCTTGGTATGGTTGTTCATGAAGAATAAACATCTTATGTTGACTCTTATAGTTCACATAGTAAAAGACAAATTAAGGGAATTGATGTCTACCTCCAATGGTTGATTGATGGATTGAAGGACTAATGGGAATACATGCAATTATGAAATGTATCAAGACCCATCCCAATAATAATAGAGCTCCTTTATATTGTATGACATATGCACATACAACATGCATGGTTTTCTAGGATTGAGTTCGCTCTAGTAAGCATGCTTATTGGTTTGTTTACAACTGCAACATTATTTGGCATACATAAATTGGTACAATTGTTGTCATTGGTACTAACATGTTCTATATACAATAACATCACAAGCTTGTAACAAAGGATATCATGGATGTAAATATTATTAGGACCTTCTATAAAGGTTAAGTGGTCCAGTGGTCTACGAAAGACAATGTATAACTACTCAAAATTATTCCTCCCAAAAGACACCCTTATAGAAGAGTAGCATTTACCTTCAATGATAAACTAGAGAGAATCTAGGGACTTGAAATAAGGACATCGACATACTAACTTAGGCCATATGAAATAGAGAAAGAGAAGCGAATTATAGAATTGTTCAATTCAAACAAGGAACCTATGTTTGATGATCCTAAATTTTTCAACACTTAAGTTGAGAAAATTCCCATTGGTATGAAAAGGAAATTTGATTTTATGAATTTCCATATCGGCACCATCTTAATATTGCCCACTTAATAGACCCCATGCATACATTCAAAATGTTTCATCTTCTTTACATGGGCTCATCTCATTGACAAAAAGTAACACATTAGGTGTTATGAGGTATCTTATTTATTTGAGTACTAGAAATAAACATCGCCCAAGAAAAATAAATAGAGGAGAGGTCAATCCCTCAGTATTTTGAAGAAGCTAATGTATATGATTTATTTATGGCAAATGATGTTATATTCAGTGCGAAAATGCTTTATTTATATGGGTTGACTCTACAATGCAACTTATTTATATGACATTTGTTGGGATTGAATTCACATGGCCGTTCAAGCCTTCTAAAGGCATACTTGTGGATTAAATGCTTCTTTTCTATAGGGTAGTTTATATACTTTGTACTAATTTTATTATGCCAATTAATTTTGTACGTATTAATTTTGTAGTGTCCTTATCCTTTACTTATATGTGGTTGTACGAACATTGATTTACCCTATGACCTATGATGTGCCATATCTAAATTATCAACATCTGCATGTTGGATTGCATCAAAGGATATCCACGTGGTCAACATTCCAAGTGTTGGAATTGTGAAATAACTGAGATTGTTTATATGTTTTAGGAGTTGCTCACAAATTTCATGGACCTGAAAGTTCATCTTTCAATTCACTTAGCTATTGAGTTTGAATTAGTTTAGGTGGAGTGATATTCTTGGACAACATGAGAAAGTTGAAGGTTTTTCTTTGATAAAGGGAAAGACACGAGGGGTCTATGGCTACGAGTTAAATAGCATATGAGGTGTTCCATTATGATAGTGAGTACATCAAGTAAATAAATGACACACCCAACAACAACATTTAGGATGACAATTGGGATGAGGACGAAAGGGAAAGAGAGCTACTCGAAACCAATGAAAAAAGGCATATGATAAAGAGGAAGTCACTTTTCATGTGTCAATTGTATATAGAGAAATTCTTTACTCCAACTTGGTAATATATATCTTTTTTTTGTTTGTCAAGTGGTATGAGTTCATCAGGCTTGATCTGTGGTTTGAGAAACCATGACCCAGGGGCATCTAAGCCATCAAAATCACTCGGGGAACACACCTGACCTAGGGCACACTAGCTCTTAACATGATTGTATTTTTGCCCAAGGAGTTTGAAACCGGTGACCTTCATATCTCGGAGTGACTTAAAAATACGCCCCATCACTATTATTCTACGCCCCATGAGCTTGGTAATATATATTTAATGTCATACTATTTATTTTGATTTCATGAATACATTAACAAATGTAGAGATTGATGCTAGTAATGAATTTATTCTTTACAACCTAGAGGCAACACAACCTCAGGCTACATTGTATGAGAAGAGAAGGAAATGGGACAATGACATGAACAAATACAAATAATTGAAAGGTAGAAACATGCCTTATCTTGAACATTTTAAAGAAAATATACCAATGATATGTCACAATAGCTAGGTGGTTGACCAAAAATAAAAATGACACATCCAATCATTAACCTCATGGTGAAGAGGATATACTAAACATAGGGATTAGATGCATAACTCTATACTAATATTTGTATGTCAATTATTCTTCTTATAATGCACATTTGAAGTATAACATGCATTTTTATATTAACGCTAGGGTTACTAAACATATTACACCATTTTTTTTAACATTTTTATAGCTGCATTTGTTTCCATCTACATGGGCGTATGTACATCATTTTTGCACTGAGGATGCCAATGATGGGCGTGTCACACTTGATTATGGAGTGGAGGTTGAATTTAACTAATATAGTGTTTCTAGCCACAATGGTTTGAACTTATTAAAGGAGTGTTTAGGTTATGTTGGAAAGATACAAAAGATCATACAAGTGGACTTGTCATCTTTATGCTATGCTAAATTTAGCTGCAAATGGTGGATACCTTCAATTGAAGTAATATAAAGGAATATTATGATAGTGGGCTCACATATATTAACTCTAAAAAGATGTGGGATGAAATGAAGGAGCTTTATTGGTCCATTAAATGTTGTGGATATTCCACTAGAATAAATTGAATTCTATACTAAGAGGGTTAATTTCATAGTTTCCAAATTCATTAATTATTTCTTTCTGCTTATGCATGTAATAGATAAATGTGGAAAATAGAGAAACATAAAATACAACAACACATGCACCCTAATGAACACAATATATTTGATGGTGAACCATTACAGGAGAAAACCTAGTTGGAAGGTGAGGATGCTCTGCTCTTTTTTTTTCCTTGAATGGAAATAATGCAAGTACAAAGGAGAAATAACTCTCTATGGAGTTGTTTGAGACCTGTGGAATGATAAGATATTATAGAAAATTAAACTCCCTTTGTTATTCTCTCTCACCCCCACTCCCTATTGCTTTTCTCTCTATGGAACAAGATACAATCAAAATGAATGAAACCCCTTCTCCTCCTAGTGGCCCAATTTTAACACAACTCAATAGCCAACTAGGGGTCAATTTGACTCCTTCAACTCTCAAAAAGAGTTACAAATTTGATCCTTCTAGAGCCTTATGCATAGTACTCTTGTGGTTAATTGATTTTCCATGAGTAATAGGGTTGATGTGGCATTCTCTTGAATCATGGTGGTCAAACATGGTACGTCAATTCGCGAGAGACATAACTTTCTTGTATGAGATCCAATTGAGTCAATTATTGTGTTGTTGGGAATGTATCAATGTGTAGAATATGGAATATTGATTTATAGTAAGTTTGGGACCACAAAAGGTTGTAATTTAATGCCTCAAAATGGCTTAAGAAGTTTTTTAACCTGAATTTTCCAAACTAGGATTGTTCATAAAAATGACCCTACAAGTTGATTCCTCCAATTTTCCCACTGTAGAAGCATCAAGATGAATAAAAAATAATATAATTATTCTATCTAGATAACTTATGTTTTTCTAAACATCACAAACAAATGTTTTTTTACCAGAATGTGTTGGATAGAGATTAGTGGTTCATACTAAGACATAATAAACAACATTATATCGTGCTAAGTAGGAAGATAGTTAGGGCGATGGCAATGAAGGGTGATATGTACATGTTTTGTTTCAAAAATTATCTTGTGGACATGCCATTTTATTAGAGTTTCTATAAACTAGCAAATTATGTATATATTCTTTTTTTTGTGAATTAAATTTGTATTACCTCAAAATTTCGAAGTACATCAAAATCATCAAATTTCACTCGATGTTTATAGTATTCAGTCTCAATTGCCTCGAGGGAAACTAGATTTGTTGACCATTAATTGAAAATCAAGTCTACCAAAAATAAACAACGACTGCCAATAACAACCCAAACTACCATGTACTGAACTACACATAGGAAGAAAACAACTGCTAAAAGCCATATCATGATATCAAGAGTCTGAAGAGGTCACTAGGGTTGGATCCTAAGCATTGGCACTTGTAGGATCCATAGGCTTAAGTTCATATCGAAGGTGGATTTCTAGGTGGGTTGGTCAGGCATCTAGACTCACCAAGCAAGAATGCTAATATTGTTACACTCACTTAATTTCATTCAAGGAAGAGATGATGTCATCATGGTCCTCATGCTTATGTTTCAAGACCCTGCCCAAAAGGGTTTTCATCTGCTAATGAAGGGTGATGGAGTTCAGGTATTGGATCTGTCTTCCCATGGTACAAATAGGGCCAGGAACCCAATGGTTTACCTCCAGGATTTTAGAGTCATAATAAGCTTGACAATGATTGGTAGTGAGGGTCTCGAGTTGGCAGATTTCTTCGTGAATTTTGTGAGCGGTAGTGGAATGAAAGTTAACATTAGCTTCCTGGGCCTGGGCTTGGGTGCACGACCCGCATTGAGGGTTTAGGCCACCACCTCCGCAATGCTTGTGTATACTTTTCCAGGGCATAATGCACTAAGAAATACAAAATCAATGAAGACAACTATGCCACAACAACCTAAGAATGATAGGAATGAGGTTGAGAAAGTTGAAATGAAACCAGAGCCAAGAGTTACTGGGGGTTCTAGGCGACTCGAGCAACTAGAAAATTAGAGAGATAGGTAAAAAAATTTGGGTAGGGGTCACACACTAACTAGGAGACATAAAGATGCCAGTTGCAATGTAGACCGTTAGAAAATATGGCAAATCCACCTGACTTGCACTAGTGAGACATAAAACTAGTAAAGAAAAGAACTAAGCTAGATGGGAGAGACAATACCTTGTTGAATCTGGTCAATGATGCTCGGGCCATTGAATTCAATTGCATTGAAGGCAGATGGTGTTGTCTACAGTTGTAACCTCTGATTTTAGAGAAATCCACGTATGCCACCATTGTGCCTCTGGAGCCAGTTGCTAGTCCAATACTCAACTTCCCCTACAAGCACCAGGTCCCTCCAAATAAGTAAGTCAGATTAGGTTGCATGCATGTACAGTTCACATCGACACCATTGTCAGAGGTAAGAGACCTCCCCTAAGGAAGAGAGAGTGAATTTAGCCATGTTTCTACAAACTTCTCACTACACATAGACCTGCCATACCAGATAGCTAAGAGAATAGTCCCACTTGTGGTAGGAAACAAGCCTAAACACACCAAAAAATCCAGAGGGCAGGGTCTATCCTCACAGAGCAATTGAATAGACACAGGTTTGCCATGGTAATGAATTGGGAAGGAGTGTTTCACATGTGCAGTGCATGGGGTAGGCTGGCGATGCCACCCCCCTCTTAAATGTAGTTGGAGGCGGTGGGGTGGCGACCTCCCCCCAACCTCCAAGTTCACTTCATTGAACACCCCAATTAGGGGAACTGTGTATATATTCTTAATTAAATTTTGCATGTAAATAACAATTAGTGATATTTTATAAACATATTTAACAAATGTATTTAAGCATTATTAATTATTGCCAAGTTTCAATAATTCCAAAAAGTTAATACATACCAAAGTCATTTATACGAAAAATTAACCATTTACAACTATCATCTTGGACTTTTTTTTTGAAATTCCAATTTATTTGAGGAATTGTAAATAATTTTTATTTAATGACATTAATATTAACAACTGAAATTGTCATGCCACTTTGGTGGAAAAACTTTCAATCTCTTTATATATTTTCATTTTCTTTTTTGTCAAGGCCACTTTGGTGTAAAGCCTTTCAATCTCTTTATATATTTGTTATAAAAAATTCAAAAATATTTTTATGAATTAAATCAAGCAAATTGATTTACAAAATTGATAAAAATTGATTTAAAATTATTTTCATGATTGGATATGCAATATATCATCACTATTGGTAAGATTAATATTAATGACTATTATTTTTATGATATTTTAGTTGAAGGTTTTTGTTTTGTTTTTTTTCTTAAATCTATTTATATATTTAATATGAAAAATTAGATGCATTTTTATGATTTAATGGAAGATGTAATCAAATAAATTGATTCAAAAATCTAATCCATTTTGATTTAGAATGTTCTTCATCATTTAATATGGCAATATATTAACCATTTGTAAGATTAACAATAACAACTATTATTATCTATGTCATTTTAGTTGATTTTTTATTTTATTTTTATAGAATTGATGATAAAATATTTTCTTATACTGAAATATCTATCATGATATTAATGGTTTGTGGTGAAATATTTGTCTTGAAAATACTTTTCTAACACATAGATAAGAGAATATGGTTTTTAAAAACTTATTTGCATTGATCTTAAATGGTCCATGGTGAAATATCTATCTCAATATTAACTAGTTTGTGGTGACATATTTGTCTTTACTAAATACTATTATGTTGTTAGTTATTCACTTTTGTCTCTGGCTTTGTTTTGTGGGACTACAAACATAAGCACAAAAATCCCAACAACATATATGTAAAGAAAATCAAAAGAAACATAGATATAGAGATGACCTATCCAATCCAATAAACATATGCATAGAAACTACACACAAAATAGAGATCGCTAGGTAGACATAAGAACAAGTTTTTTTTTAGAATATATATGCTTTGCAAAAGAGAAGTTTCCCTAGAAATAAAACAATTTTTTGGAGATAGATCAATGGTGAAATATCTGTGTGATGAAATTCCTAGCATATTGAATTCTAAGGTAACTACAATGAGCTATGGTTTGTGGTGTTTTCTTAGTATGTCATGGACTGAGTTCAAAGATGGATTAAATTCAAAAGGATCTCTAATTGATGCTATGGTGAGGTCTATTTGAGCTCCATTCTAGTTGTTTTGTCGCTATTCAAACCCCATGGTAAATTAGGTGCACAAGTTCCTTCTATAATTTTTATTTATTATTCATGCTTCCCACTATGAGTAATTCAGCATAGATAAAAAAACTTTCCATTGAAGGCTTATATTAAGTTGATGGATTATGAGGGGAAATTTACATTATATTTATAGTTGAAACTTGGAAGAATGAATAATATAAGGTCCCTAACATATAATTATTAGTATTGTGGTTGGGATGGAAAAATATATCCCCATGATAGAGGGATTGGTGGAAAGAAAAGAAAAACAAAAGAAAAAGAAAACCATTTCTTTTCACGAATTTGTAAGAAAGACTCTCTCAAACAATACAATTTTATGAAGTTTTCAGATATTAATACAAATAAGATATATATATCAACTTTTTTATGTCATGCATATTAACTATACATTTTATAAGAAAGAAGTCTAGATTAAAATGGTCCCCACAAAAGCCTAAGAACAAACTATTTATAGTTTAAGAAATGAAGATAGTACCCTCCTGCTAGGAGAATTTAATTCTATAACTGCAACCAATCAAGCTACTTGTTTAAGCAATGATTCCAACCCTAATCCTACATGGCTAGATGAGGAAATTATTTTAGCTTAATTGATATGAAAGAAACTTTAAATGAAGAGGGATGGGTGTTTGTGAGGGGGCGGGATGGCTAGGGCTCTGAAGTCCTATAGCGTCACGAGAGCTAGCGACAGTCTAGGGCACAGTTAGGGTCCGTGGAATCTGATTCCCGTAGATAGAGGCAACACGCGGCAGGGAAAGCTAAAAATATCTCGTGGAAGGCAAAGGATGCGACATCATTTCTGGGCAGTGACTCTGATGGCAGACGACAACTACACTCTCAACGAAACTCTCCTGTGACCGTTTTTGGCAACTCTGTTGATATGGATGAGGAAATCGTTGAGTACTCCACAGACTCAATGGATCACATGCTAATTTGGACTAAGGATCCACCTCAACATCTCCCTTTGCACTCACTGGAGATCTCTCGGGTACCTGCTGACCAGGTTGTGCCCTATATTACTAATATGGAAGATGGTGTGACCTCCCTCAATACCCTAGGGTTTTCTCATCCTACCTCTACAGTTCGAGCAGGTATTGACCTCATTCTACCATACTATCAACCCCAACTGAAACTTATGATCTTGTCTTTGTCAGAACTACAAATATGGGAGCTTAAGCAACTTTCAAAGTTGCATTTGGACAAGGTGAGAAATGTGCGGTGACAGTAGGGTTTCCTATATCTGAATCGGAAACCATTGGTTTTGAGAGATTAGGGCTTAATGTATCAGGGGTTGCAAACCTTGGATCCCAGGTACCACATCCGACACATACTATAAAAACCTTGGGTTGCTTTGAAGGTATCCCCCATCAGATATTGGATCAAGAAGACGTTAGGGTTTCTGACTCTGACGAAGCTCACTTAGAGGAGATAGTGAAAACACATGAAGAACAATAAAAAAAAATAGGGGGGAAAAGTCTAAGTGCACAAAGGTCAGGGAACTCAGACGATTATTATTTTTTGGTGAAGGCATTAGCATGTCACAGGTTGCAGAAACAAAGAGCTCGGTGTTGGCCGGTAGGCTCAGAGGACGTAACTATTCCACAACAAGGCTCAAGAGATGGGTGACGAAAATCTAGGGCAATACCCTTGATCAGTTATCAACGGTCCTCACTGTGACAAGAGGGTGGTTTTCCCTCATTTTCGCGCTCCTTGAATATGTGAATTGGGTCCTTTCCAAATTTTGGCATATTGAAATGACTCTGGTTCTTCTAAAGCGCTGGATGCCTGTCTTTGACCCAAACAAAGAAAAATTGGGGGCAGGTCCTATATGGGTCAGAATGCCAGGATTACCACTCCATTTATGGTCTAAGGATGTGTTCAGATGCATCAGAGACGATCTGGGGGTCTATTTAGACCATGAAATTCCTTCATGGAAACGGGGAATGTAGCTATAACTAGAATTTTGGTTCACTTGGATACCAGGGAAGGTCTCATGGAGAGTTTTCGTCTCCAATACCATGGTCAGATAAGATGAAAGATTCTGGACTATGAAGGGGTCCCTTTCCATTGCATAAGATGCCATGAAGTGGGAAATCTTATAAGGATTTCCCGATGTGATCTGAAAATGGGGAACTTAGGCTTCTTGTCTAGCTTACAAGAACCTCTCCCACTTCCAAAGCTTTAAATATTCCCAAGACTATTTGATTAACCAATGCGGAATTAAGAAATGCTTGAGGACATGGGTGTATGCTGGTATTTGTTTTAAACTGATTACATGCTTTAATTTCTATTGTTGTTCTGTAAGTGGATATGCTTAAACTGATATACAAATGCATATAACAGTAAATAAAATAGCAGAGACAATGCAACAATAAACAATCACACAGAAACGACAATTTAATTAGGAGTTCACCCAAAAATCTTGGGCTACGTCTCTGTGAGCTCTAGTCAACTCAACTAGGCTCTCTAGGATTATGGTGTAAGTATTTTTTACAAGCTCTTGGCTTAACGCCTACTGTTCTACACAAAAATAGTGGGTTCAGACACCATTTTATCCCCTAGCTCTTGAAGCTCTGGCTCTTGGTTCTATCTCTTGGCTCTTGGTTCTGGCTCTTGGCTCTGACCCTGGCTCTTTGGCTCTAGCTCTTTGGCTCTTTGGCTCTTCAGCTCTGGCTTTTTAGCCCTCTAGCTGTTTACAGCTCTCTTTGGGCTTTTCACTTGAACTCAAAGTGACTCCCTTGGCTTCTGCGCTACCTCTTTTGCCTTAGCTTCTTGCTTTGGCTTGGTTTTCAACAACCAATAGTCTCAGTAGCCTCCAACAACCACTATCTCTGTCGTTTTATGGCTTTTAAGCCAAATCGCACTGCCTGTTCATTTTCCCTCTCAGGCTCTCTGTCTTCCCTCTTTGGTCCTCTCAAATCCCTTCTTTAAGCGTTCAATTATCATTGCATAACGCCTTTAGTGCAGGTGACCACTTGTTCCGTAACAGATGAGGGCGTCGACGCTTGAAATCCTTCAAAAACAATCGTTCTGTGTTTTACACAGAGAACACTGTAAAGCACAGGAAAATTCTGGAGAGAACACTGTTTCAAACTTCAAATTTTCATAACTGCGCTTTAATTTCCTATTGGGTCTACCCATAAGTCACCATTGCATGTCACAATTGGCTTATTCCAAGGTTTCTCTTTGTATTTCAAAAATATATTAAGACATGGAAAATATCGCAAAATGGCTCATGACGGATTCCAAATATCATGTATTTTCATTTCAGAACCCTTTCGGGTCCGGTTTTCATCGCATCGCGCTTCCCCTTTGTATTTCGTTTAATAGCAAAATATACCAAAATACATAAAGAAATGCCTCTCGGCAGATTTCAAAATATATTAAATCCAGTTCATATCGCCGCTGGGTCCGGCTATTGCATCGGGCTTATATATATCTATATATATATATATAATATAGTATAATATATATATATATTATGTATATATATAAGCCCTACTCTGTTTGTTCACGCGATTGCGATCTGCCGATATTGGCGATTGCGGTATCGCATCGGCTCAGTCCCATCGCATGTTCTGCGTTGTGGTATCGCCGATTGCGATCCACCGATTTTGGCGATCGCACCATTGCATCGGCCCAGGACCTTTGCCTGGGGTATACACTGCCTGCCTCCGGTCCGACCCACTGATCCGATCATTGGAGGTCGCTAATCGGGGGTGCTTTCCACCCGACTTTAAGTCTTGGCCTCATGCGATGCGAGTTTCTCTTATAGGGTCTTTTGCCCATTTTTAAAGGATTTTTGCCTCGTTTCCCAAAGAACAAGGGGAGCTTCTCTTTGTGATAAATCCTTCATCTGAAGTTCATTTTCGCCCATTCAAGTTTCGTTGGATTCAGAATGAGGAAATCTCTCCAATGAGACTATCTCCGAGAGTAGCCTGCGACTTTGATTTTCCTCTGATTTAGAAGGATTTGTGCCATTTGGAACCTTTTACCTCTTATATGAAGTCTTTTAGACTTAAAGGTTTATCCAGGATCCATTTTTGGATCACGATGAACAATATGGTGAACAAGGAATAAAAAAAATGACAAGAATTAGTAGGAACACAAACTCATGTCGATGAAGAAGCGATTGCTCAAACAAATGTGACTACCAAATCGCTGAGGCGAGATAAGGACACTAGAAAGAACACACAACATCTGACAACTCAGACACCTTCAACAAGGGTTACTCGCTCACACTCTTCTGGATCTGGTTCGCTTCCAGGTACTGTTCTCTCTTCTTCTCCCCGTATAACATCTCATGAATTTATTTCTGAATGTGCCAACGTATCTTTATCTTTTTCCAGGTTTGTTTTGTCTACTTGCAATTTGAATATGATCCCTTGTCCTGTGGCCACAACTCCCCTTTGCAATTGTTAGAAAAATATTATATACGACAGAGAAATGCAAGACATATAATATGCGGAAAAACACAAACACATAAAACCAAAGAGACATAGATATACGTGGTTCACCCAGTTTGGGCTACATCCACCCTGAAAAGCCAATCCTTCCTTTCTATTATCCAGTAAAATGAAGAGACAACCTACAGCAGATCCACTGTAATATCCTCTGTTTTCTCTCACAGTCTCACCTCTCTGTTTCTTGCTTTGAGAATACAAACATATTCCATAGCCTCAATACAATACCGTCATACCAAGAGAGGGGTTGCCTTATAGGGGAAAAAACCCTAAACTAAATATAAATTCTACTGTTAGATCATCTGCCTAATGAACGGCCCATATTGACTAGAAATTACTATACTTTTACAAGGCAATTTTACATATGTTTTTAGCTTCGGGGGCACTGCCCCCGAAACCCTCGCTGGGGGACCATTGGCCCTCGAACCCCCCAGCCGGGGGGGATTAGCCCCCCCAGACCCTAGCGGGGGGGACAAGTCCCACCCGCACCCCCCCGTGTGGAGGGGTGTACAATCTTCCTGGGGTATACATCTGGCTAAAACAAAGACCTCTAAATAATCATGCTCCACACCCAACAAAAACTCTTCCCCTAACCCTACTACCCTGGAAGGGGTCTCCTTACCATATCCTCTTGGAGGCGCAGATCCATCGGACAATAGCTCCAACCATAGGTCTAATATTCGATCCCATGCTCACCGTAAGCATTCCCCCAATGGAATTGGTGAACTCTCCCCCCCCCCGGAACTTCCGAGAACTACCAGAGGAAGACACTCTAAGATATTAAAAGCTATCCATCAGGCTGGAATCGAGGTGGAATCTAGAAAACAAATCTCCATTGACTGGGTTCTTATAGCAAAAGGAAACCCTAATTTGGTTACCTCATGAAGTGCCTATCCTTCAATTGTAGGAGTCTGGACTGCACTAATAAAAAAATGGCCCTTAGGCAGCTATTTGGAGTAGAGAGGTTGGATGTTATATATTTTCAAGAGACTCTGGGAGATGGAGAAACTATCAATAATTTCCTAAAATCTATCCTACCTGGTTGAACCTTTAATTCCCTGGATGTGAGAGGCCGGTCTGGAGGCTGTGCTATTGGCTTCAACAAAATAACTATGAAGCTCGAAAATTACTGGGGGATGGAAGGAATCCTAGGAGCAGATTTCATATCTATAGATCTAGGTATCCCTCTTCATTTACTCAATATATACGGGCCCTACCATAACTGCAATGCTTTTTGGGATGACCTGATGTTAAATTCCATTATGAATAATGATAATATTATCGTTGGTGGATATATGAATTTCTCCCTGGGTCATGCAGAATATTGGGGAAATCACGCTCAGACTGACCCTC